>JAWPHD010021391.1:0-28424 GCA_037043455.1 Cyrtodaria siliqua | reverse complement strand
CTACTTGTAGCTTAAGATTATTGTCTTGTACCAAATAATTTAAATGGTGTCCCTTGAATCAAGCCTGGGATCAAATTTGGCCCTGTCCCGGGGGTCACACTATAACATTGAATTATATAAGAAAACATATTTGGTTAATTCCATACTATAAATCAAGTACGGAGAACATCGCAACCTATGTTTAGATACATATCCTAAGCAGGTGATATTGTAACAACTGCACCAATACTAACAAATAGTTGCCATGGTAAGTAGTTAGTACAGTGATCTGGGTATCACCCTAAAGATATTTCTTCGTCGACGCCATGTGGTTCCCGGGCAAGAATATGACCACTGCATATCCAGGCAGAGGGGTAAAATGTCCCCAAATTCATGTTAATTTTGTCATTTTTGTTCATTATTTTCATCATGAAACCTGTATTGTATCAGGTGCTACTTCAGTGGTGGCAGTGATCGTGGCTCCAGCGAAAAATGGAGTGTTTACTAGAGAATTTGCAGCAACTCTGCAGTTCTGCAGGTAAGAAGGTTAAAGGCACATTCTGCAAATTTGTATCTAGATGTTAATGAAGAGTGAGCGGGGTAATGTTCATTCCTGTTGGCGCCATATAACATGTTTGTGTTGGTGCGCCGTAAAACCCCAATTCAAATCAATTCATCTTCGTCGATTCTTATTTCAGTAACACAAAAATGGTGTGCAAATGCAAATACTACTATTTTTACATTTCATAATAATTATGCAGAATTCTTCGTTGTGTTGTATATGGGTGGGGTAATTCAGGTGTAAAAATCCTTAAAATACAATGTATGCATAAATTGTAATTAAAATGTATTAAAATAGACAACTTTTGAGATTTTGCGTTGCAATATGCAATGTTTAATTCAGGTATTTATGTATAATACATAATCCAATTGTGTAATCATAATAAGTATTGCCATGACGCATACACCTAAAAAAGACTTTTGTTAAAAAAAAAACCACGTTAAACCGCACATTTCCTTTATCTAGAATCCTTTGGACTATGTGTCATCAGTGCAATATATGTATATATCAGAACATGTTAATACTATTTGTGTTGCAGTTACTTTGAGGAAGGCTTATACTTCCAGTTTTGCATGCGTCTCAACTTATCAGGCTTACTGAACACATATGTGCAATGCCATGAACATTGCTTAGTACATAATTTCATCAATATATCATAACATTCCCTTATTCATATTATAATATTATTTAAATCATGTAGAAAGTTTGTAAATTTCTGATTCTTACAAGTTTACACATATATTGTAAAAAATATTAACTAAACTAAATGCATAAAAATGTGTCAATAGTGGGTGGGGTAAATTGACTTCTAATTTGAAGCAAAATAGAGATTTAAAACTGAATTCAGTGCTAAAAAAGAGTTTATTTAAGCTTTATGTAACTCAATGAATTTTAAACTTAAGTGCATCTTTAAAAAGTACATCCATAATTATTCACACAAGCATGACATTCAAAAATGAACATCAAAAACTTATATGATAGCGCTACAATGATAACCTATTAATGTTCGATTTTTTTTTATATAAGCTACCTGTTCCAGATTGCTATCATGGAAAAATGTAATCTATATACATTGCTCTTTTCAAAAAGTGATGGTAGAATTTGTCCCTTGAGTTGGTAACAATATCGAAAAATTTGAGTCCTGGCTCAAGGCCTACTGTTCCCATAGATCAGACTCAAATTCGAAAAGAAAATATGAAAGGAGAAATTTGGATATCTTCGACCACAATAGATACAAAACAAAATACTAAATTAAAAAGCAGGCACCATATCCTGAGGGTGATTAAACAATACTCAGAACCTTTACAAGCTGAAGTAGTGGAACCACCTACTCGAAATTCAAGTAAGAAACTAAAATTATTTGAGAATGTTAACCGATATCTGTAAATATCGGACTCAGCGATCTCCAAAGATCGGAATGAATAAAGTTCTGATTGCACATTGCAAGCACGGGGAGACGTTTTACAGCCGCCCCACTGCACAGATAGTTTACCGCCGCCACATTGCACAGGCAACGCTACTGCGAAATATAAAAAAGTGTAAAAGAAGACATTTGTATAACGTCGAACACGATAAATCCGAGGAGGATCCGTGCATCAAATCGCAGAATCCATTTCATATTTTATGTGTATATCATTGCTTATAATATGTAAGACTTTTAATTAAAAAAGATTAAACCAAATTGAAACTCGCGGGTTTAATTCTAATTTTGGTGAATTTAAACTTGTGGACCCCAACCTGTGGCAAATGGGGTCACACCCTAGATTGTAACCCTCAGTTGTCATCAACACATCCTATTGTCAAAAACATTTGTTTGTATAACGCTGTCTAAATAAATGCTTTTCATAGTATATTGGAAGGAAAAAGAAACGCACCACGGGAATTTCCGCTATATATTGTATTTACTGCACACTTAATTCCATATATACTTCAAGGAAATCCCAAGATGTTTTGTAAAAAAAATAGTTGCAGTTAGTTACGGAAAGGACACAACTGTGATGTTGTAGACGTTTTAATCACAGTACACGTTGTAACAAGAAATTCATAACTTTGAAAAATTGAGCCAGTTCAGTACAGTATTTAACGTAAAGAGTTTGCATCCTAACTTTGCGCTAAACGCGTACTCTGTCAATAATAAAACTTTGCAGGAATACTACTCGCTGTGTAACGTGTTGATTTAGTTTTTTTCCGAAAGGAAAGATCTTACGTAGCCATGTACCATTCGATTAACAGCAGCATATTGTACAAACAATATATAGCGGAATTCCCGTGGTGCGTTTCTTTTTCCTTTCAGTATATATGGTTTATACTATATGGCTTTAAATAAAAATGAGAACAAAATAATATGAGGTGCTGTAACATTCGTTTCACATTTTGTATGCTGTAATTTAAATGTCAATAAACAGATCTAAAGAACTTGCTATTGAAACCAAGATACAACTATAACAATAAAATGCGATCTGATCCTAGACATACTTAAACATAATTCATAGACACATATCCAAAGCAGTATGCAGCAGTTCAAAGTGTCAGTCAGAACATCCTAGTTTCAGAGAATTCTCTTCCTCCCAAACAACCAAACATAGACAAATCAAATCTGACACAATGACAGGGGAGTTGGAACGATTTTCATAGAAAACAATTCACGCTTTGTAATCATGTATGTTTCTGTTTATATTCCATGCTTTGAAAAGCTCAATATGGAAATATTTACATAGCAAAATACCCATATTACTGACAGATAATAACAGATTCTCGTTTTAATAGTATACTACTGATATAAAGAAATATAAAATATCGGAAAGGGAAAGTAGCATTCAAGGAGGACAGTCAACCACAAAACACAGAAACAAACACGCAAACAAACAAGAAGGCAAAAGTAATAATAAATACAAACGACATCACAAACACAAAAGGGTTGATAATAGGGCTAACGCCTTAGAACAGTCAGTGGCAAAGAAGGCCACTGGGGATTTAAACCGGTTCTAGGGTGCACCAAACCTCACATTTACCCTACTGTCATCCCATTAAAACAGGACAGTGTAAATAAAGAAATCCCCGCCATGATCTAATCTTTAACCAACAAGGCAGCAGCATTAATAGGCAATATAAGTAAAACACAAATATGCTCGTGTAAATATAATACAAAAAAAACAATAGCCTAGAAAGCCACAATGAAGGTACTCAGTGACTTGGCAGAAGCCAGAGCAACAAGAGAATAAACCATTAAGGGCACGACAAGAAAGATCATAGACAAACATCAATCGCCACCGTCCCAATGGGCTTTAGGTAGGCGTCATCATAGGGTCCACAGCCTGTCCGGTCATCGTACACTGGACAGAGCAAAAGGTCTGGATGTTGGCTCCACACATATTAAAGTTTAATAATATAAGACTGATACAATATAATTATGCAGAAAGAAAGTAAGCATATCATTAAATATCTAAAAACTGTCAGAAATGTGTATCCCTTCAATAATGTAACTATCCGACCAAGTGGTCCTCCCTGGCTAAATTCAAGTATCTGTAAAGTAATTGTCTGACAAATCAACGCGTACAAAACGAATCGAAACATTGTTCCAATACAGTTCTCTGCTCCTCAATATAATGTCAAGTGTCTTAAATTTATTTACCAACGTTTTACTTGTGACATGGTTAGCAAGATTATGAGTCTTCATGGAGACGGCGTATAACCCAATCTCCGACCCACAGCCAATAGTTCAAACATATAACGAAGTAAGAAACATTTCTGACAGTCATTTGCCAATACTTCACTGTGAGGTGCAAATTTCTTGACTAGAACAAATATTTTGTCTACACCTCTTCGCATTTCGACATTTTAGCTGAGACTTTGGCAAACAATAACCAAATCAAACCATAACATGTTTTACATTTCCAAAAGAAAGACACAGATACACATCACATATCATATTGGTATCAATGTAAGAATTAATATTATTATTATAATAAGTAAATTCAACCAGCCAAGCAGATTGGAAAACTAATGGCACTCTGTATATGTGGATGGAAATAAAAGTGTGAACAACATTACATGAAGTACATGACATAAGTTTGATATCCAAATGTTTCTGCTATTGTTTTAATGCCAATGAACAAATATAAAGTTCTATCTATTGAAACCAATATAAAACCATTATAATAAAAAGCAATCTAGTCCTAGACATGCTTTAACGTAATTTACATACACATACTCTAAGCAGTATGCAGTCGTTTAAAGTGTCACCGATATATTACTTTTCAAATCTGACACAATGACAACGGAGTCAGAGTGATTTTCCTTGAAAATAGTCAATGATTTGTAATGTATGCTTCTTAACTCCTCTATCTCATGTTTTCAAAACTCAATATGGAAATACAGCCAAAAGAAATTGCAGGAAATACAGACTCGAACTCTCGTTTTAATGATATAATGTTGATATGTTTATGATGAAAGTATAGCTTTAAAGATCTGAAATGTGTATACTTAAACAAATATTACTATCTAACATTTCCACCCATGCCGCACCCCACCCACATTTACCCTCACTTAATTCAAACATCCGTAACGTGTTATATGTGTTTGACACATCAAAGCATACAAACCGGTTGGAACATTGTGCCAATACAGTTCTCTGCACCTGAAAATATTGTCAAGTACTTTAAACGCGTGACATGGCTAGCAAACCGTTAGAGTCATCATAGAGATATACAACCCAATCCCCGACCCAGACCCAATAGTTCAAATGTATGACGATGTGAAAGAAATAGGTCTGACTCCCATTTATCAATCCTTCACTAAAAGAGTATGATAGTGGACCTTTAGACACGTCTCTGTAAGACGTGCAACGTTTCCTGAACAAACAAATATTTTCTGTACGCCTCTGCACACTTTGAACTTCTCAAATGTGATTGACAAATCAAAGCCTAAAACCCGTATGGAATACAGATTACTGCAAATTAAAACAATATCCGATACAGAAACAGTAATACAGAAACCTCAAAATATTTTATAAAAGCAAAACCAAATTGTTCAAGTATACATCCGCTTGAGAGAGTGACATGTTATTCATTGATGGTTTTGTAAAGAAGTTATTGTTGAAGAATGTGTTTACATCACCGACTCATCTTGATGAATATAAAGCATAACCCCATATACAATTAAAAACAAACTTAGGTTTTAAAAAGAGGTTCTTGTTTAATAATACTGACTATAATATCTGTTATAGTCAATGGTTATTGGAGGAAACACTAGCTGTAGGTAATTATTGAGATTGAGTAAATTTCACGGTGCATTTTTCTACATGCACACCGGCATATGCCTTTCGTCAAGATTTTAACAGAGAGGTATGATGTTTTTTGAGCTTACAGTTAAAAACTTAATTTCCTTGAAATTAGACTCGCAGGATCTATGATTTTGTAATAATCCTGTTGCTCGTGATTTTAGCTTCGATTAGGTCGTATTCGTTTCAATTTATTCATACAGATGATCACGTTGTGGCAGGATGCAAATAACGTTTTCTATTTTCCTTTGTTTGACGGCCATTTCCGATTCTCGTCAGACCAACTTTTTCTTTCAATTTTATTAACATAAGCTTTATTTCGTCTCTTCCTTTGTTTATATCCTGTGAGATTCCCTTCCTAATTGATATTTACTTTAAATAAACGTTCTCATAAATCATTTAATTAATATTGCCGAAATGTGGAGTGAGTCATAGTTCCCCACGCTGTTAATTCCCACGCTGTTAAGTCTAGCACTAAATGCAGTCAGCAGAATTGAACATATCTCACCATAAATTCAATGTTTGTTTTTATTTTTAAACCTAACATCCAAAAACTTCAATGTTTTTCTTAAATTTCTTTTATATATATTTTTAAAATACTAACAGTCTTTGTCGGTATGACGACGCATGCCTAGGTCCCCAGCAGGGGTTTGGCATTAAAGGAAGATAGATATAACCTGATCGGTGAATCTCATCTTGTGTAGTTTATGAGTGACGTCATCAATATCGGGGTCGTTTTGCAATGGTAAACATTGGTAACTTCATATTCTTTGATCAGTGGGTTGTTTTTACTTAGTCTTTAATTGTACGAGTAATGCTTTTGGATATATTTCAATGGAATATTTGTACAGTAATAACTGTTTACTGGTGTTGTATGCAGGTTGGGGAATTTACTGCACTCTATGTTCGCGCTAAGTGGGTCAATCAGCTGTTTCTATATATATGCTAAATTAGAACAATGTGGTTGTGTTGCGTCTCGCTAGACTACATTTTAACTGAATATGTTTAGGACTGTTGCAAGTGTAACGCTTGATGGGTGTGTTTAAAAGAACAAGACGTCTGTAATAGTGAATCTTTATTTAGTGATGATCGTATGTGAACTGATTTCAATCTCTTCCAAAATACTACAGGCGCATGCAGTGTGCGTTGACCTCTGGGGGTTATATATCAGTCAATGGAAATATACTGGCAGGCTAAAGGAATCTAAAGTGTATATCATATCTAAATGCTACACCATCTTTATGTGTCTCGGTGCGTTTCGACTGAGGGAGTTTTTGGGTGTTGGGAATAATAATAATAGTGGGGTAATAATAATAATTAAATAAATATAATAATAATAATATATATATAATAATGCTAATAATATAAAAAATCAAAATAAAAAAAAAATAAAATAAAAAAAAATCAATAAAATAAAAATAAACAGACTAGATCTACATGAAGACTGCACAATCAGTTATTACAATAAGTTGGTATTACTATTTAAGATTTTATTTTCATTTGTCCTCCATCTGTACTCATTTGTGCTAGGTTTATACATTGTACGCCTCTTGTTTTGTTTTCATAATCACACTGGATAATGAGTCGTGGAAAGCGAGCCAGTTCGATGGTTAGTTCTCTGCCGGTAACGTGGTTGATGATCCCACCTGGAAAAGTCAGTGGTTGCCTCCCAGCAGATCCAAAGGGTGTACGTTCAGCTATTCAGTGACGTCACATATCGTTGAGTGACTCGATTGGTTGCAGAAAAGGCCGTACACAAGACGTTCGTCAGATAGAGGAACAGATCACAACCTCCGGGAAACAGGACTCATTTGTATACGCTTTATAATGCTGTTGTCGTAGATAATGCAAAAATCTACAAAAAAAAAAAAAAAAAAAAAAATTATCATATCTTTTTTCCACCAGGCGTATGCAAATTGCAAGTTCATTGTAGATATGGTGGCGGTAGATTGTTTGTTACTGCAAACAGTTCACACTAGGAAATTGAAAATGGTATCAAAATAAAAACAATATCCTGTTTGTAATGACAGTAGTTAGACTACATTTTCAACGCAGTGAATCAATTTGCAAAAACAATGAAAATAATAATAATTATTGAGTCATTCAAGAGGCAATTAAAACTGTAAATAACAGTGAGTCACATTAGAAAAATATTATTATTGGACTCAAGGCAGAGCTAAATATAATTGTTGTCATTCTGCGGATGATGTCCATAGCTACTGCAAATATTATTTAATAACTATTATGAAAACCATTTATAGAGGAATAATCTGTTGGAAACCATCTACTTGATGGAGAAATGTCTATTACGCCATAATGTTAGCCTGCTGTTATCATTATCGTTGTTGTGCACTATGTTTTCAGCTCCTGCTGCTTTTATTTAACTCCAAGGCTGTTGGTGTAATCGTGTTTTATGATGCTAACCATGTATTTGGAGTGTTTAGGCAATATGTTTTCTTACTGCGGATAAGTATATCTCAACAGTTTGTTGATATCAGCTAATTTTAACTTGCTGCCGTTGACTGTTGTTGCTAATAAAAGTTGTTGTTCTGACAATGGAGGCAATGCATATTCATGACCCAGAGCGGTAGGTTACGTCATACTGTCGGGGCGTGCGTCTATGATAGTGCGGAAGCATTGTCTTGGTTTTGGCATTACTTTTCATTTGAATTAATACTGTTTAACAGTTTAAAATCAATTCATGCCTCCTTTCTTCTAAATTTACTGTTTATAAAACATCCAATGCTTTTCGTCTAGCGATCAGCTTTACAATTATTCAGTTTGCGTACAATGATGTCTTCATTACATATTTTTATATACGAATGCTGTTGCTGATGATGCTTAATTATGACTGGATCTCTATCACTTCTTTCAAGATTTATTTTGTTTCATTCTCTCGAACATTTTGCCCTATATTTCAGTTTGTGTAACCATAGAGTCCTCCAGTGTTGGTATTTTGTGTAACCATCAAGTTGTCTTAACACCAGTCAAAAGTTATGTCGGTATCGGATGCAATGTGTGGAACAGGTCATAGAGTCCTCCAGTGTTGGTATTGTATGTAAAGTTCCACTTTTTACCTGTTATACAAAAAAAAACTTCGCTACATAGCAGCTTTGTGATTTTCGAAACTATGTCGTGTAGAGTTTGGGAATATATCCCTACATTTGTTTAATACATTCATATTTAATGCATCGACAGTGCTTTATCAGTGGTGTCCATATTCAAAACATGGACAAAAGTTACATACTTATCATAATGCCTCAATTTAAGGGTATTCCATTTGATCATTGGTTTATTGTTGGGCCAATCCTTTTAGATCGATGAGGTTTCATTATCCTGCACCAGGTTGATGTTTTATTTATCCTGCACCAGGTATTTTTGCAAGGGGTTCATTGAAGTTCAGTTATCTGTTTCTTTTCGGCCTGTCCCTAGTCAATACACAGCCCTTTAACCCAGTTAGTGCATGGTCACCAACTTATAAAACCCTTCTGTGCTGTGTCGATTCAAAATAACAACTTCTTTGCAGGGTTCCACACTACAGAGTGTGTGTGTGTGTGTGTGTGTGTGTGTGGCAAAAGTTATTACAATTGGGTAAATGTGCATATTATATACAGACAAATGTATATCAGTTGTTTGCTGACTGAAATAAAATAACAGTGGCACACAAAACAGGAGGAAAGAATACATGCTTCATCAGAAATCATTCAATGTTCAAGGTCTGAAATAGAGTAACATGTACACTTTACATTTATATTATTTTTATTTCTGCTGCTAATTTATGACAACTTCGAAACGTTTAACAATCAATTTGGGTTTGACGCCACACATTAAAGGTTACAATCTTCCTCAAGCCTTTACAAACTGCATATTTTTCTGACATCTATTTATATTGTCAATGTCTGATGCATCAACTCATGTGATCCTTGGGAACTGGTTTAGAGAAATACCCATTAAAGGTTCTTAGAAAGCATGTTAGGCTTCTGACCGAGTTTTTGGAGTCAATTTATATAATGTGGTCGTTAATTGGTCTCCTATACTTTCTAGGCTTTCATGGCGTTAGCCTAACTACCCTTTTGCAATAGAAAGGGCCAGAAAGTGACTAAACAGTTAAGCTGTTACGGCGATAATAGTTATTGGGGGCCATTTTCTGCTACAAGAATACATTCAGGCTGATGATACCTTTCTTCAACCGGATGGTGTTCATTTATCAAATATGGGGAACAACTTGTTTCTTAACCGGTTTCCGGCTGGATTTGAATGTTTCATTAAAAGTGGGCAGCGATAAGGAAATATATACTTTTTTGGCACCGTTTCTGTTTTGGGCATGGCATTCGGATATTTTGCTTTTGATACGCACTCTTCGCTGCTGCCAAAAAATTGTTTCCTCCGTTTTTGGCGATGGATGGGAGCCTGGACACTCAATGGTGCGCGTGTCCGCCGAATTTTTCATTAAAAGTAGGCAGTGATAAGGAAAATATATTCTTTTTTGGCACCCGGTTTTGGTTTGGGCGTGGCATTAGGATACTTTGCTTTTGGTGGTCACTCTTCGCTGCTGCCAAAAAATGTTTCCCCTATTTTTGGCGGTGGGACTTGGAGTGTCCGGGCACCCATCCATATGGCGAGCAGCGAAGGTGTGAAAGGAAGGACATATACGTTTCAGTTTAACTTTATTCAGCTCCTGTATACCCAGAGACTGAATTGTAATCTAAACATAAATTATATACAAATTTGCTGTCCGTACGAATTGCTAAAAACATTTTAAATTGATTGAATTCGGTGCACTTGTAATTATGCTTGAATATCAACCGTGCTTTCAACACTTGCTTAAATGCTTATCAGAAAGGTTGCTTTCATAATGAACATTTAATTTGGTGCACATGTATTTATGTCCTTAATATTGTAATATTCAATTTGCTTTATTGCTTAATGCTTTCTGCTGTAAGGGCTTGCCATAATGGTCTTTTGTGCTTACCGGCAGCCCAATTGTTAAACGTTCAATCCATGCCACGCCCAATATTTGCCAAATCTATTAAAGTTTAAAAAAAATATTTTTATGTGTTGTTATTACAGTGCTCTCCAATAATACTGACTATAATATCTGTAATAGTCAATGGTTATTGGAGGAAACACTAGCTGTAGGTAATTATTGAGATTGAGTAAATTTCACGGTGCATTTTTCTACATGCACACCGGCATATGCCTTTCGTCAAGATTTTAACAGAGAGGTATGATGTTTTTTGAGCTTACAGTTAAAAACTTAATTTTCCTCCCTCCCGACCCACAGGATCATTGATTTAAATCGACACTAGTGTCATCACATTGTATAAGTACAAAAAGAGTATGATAATGGACCTTTGGAAACGGCCGAGCACGACACATACGAAATATTGCAGTCGCGGTTTGGTTGAGACTGTTCATGAGTGGTAGTGAGATATGCTAGCTACCGCTCACGCCCTCTAGCCCCGGGTTGAGCAGAACTTAATATTCATAAAATCAACAGCACAAAATTTTAACCATCCCGAAGATGGCATGCATATGGCGGTGGACATGGAGTTAGCCTTCTTTAATGTATTCCCCATGTCGTACGGCGTATGGTCCCAGTATCTAATAAAATGAAATGCCACGAAGAGCGAAATAAACATTAGGGAATTTAGTTGGGAGCAGCGGTTATGAAGCCTACATAGTTCATTTAGACTTTTCGCTATTTGTCAAGACTTCTATTCAAAAGATACTTTTTTATGTTGCAATTAATATCGTTACAGTGTTTTATGTTGCAAGATCATGTTGCAGTGTTTTATGTTGCAAGATCATGTTGCTTTCTCTGAATTATATATTTCAGTTGATGTCTTCATCTGGATCCACTTACCTAGTCAACAATTACTGGCGTGGCATGGACATTACGTGCACTTATATACTTGCTGGAACTTTTGGACTATAACTAGTTGATGTGTTAAATGTTGTAGTGTTTAATTATCGGCGGGCAGCGAAGGTGTGAAAGGAAGGACATATACGTTTCAGTTTAACTTTATTCAGCTCCTGTATACCCAGAGACTGAATTGTAATCTAAACATAAATTATATACAAATTTACTGTCCGTACGAATTGCTAAAAAAACATTTTAAATTGATTGAATTCGGTGCACTTGTAATTATGCTTGAATATCAACCGTGCTTTCAACACTTGCTTAAAGGTGAAATATAGCGTGTATTTTGAGTATATATTCGGAAATATACGTATATAATATACAATATTTTCAAATCTTACACTTATTGGTTGTCCCGTTTTCTCACAGTAGCCAATTTTATCCCATAGCGCACACGCTTCGAGTTTCGCCCTTTTTGAAGACACGTGATCCTGTGACGTCATTGGTACCAAACGATTCGCGGTGTCGCATTGAGTTGTATAGTATTGTCTATGTAGGATTACGTTTTATGGTACTTGTTAAAAATGCCGTGTGTTGTTGCTGGGTGAAAAAGTTTGCATAAAGAAGGACAAGATAATAACCTAAGTTTTTTTCGTTTCCCTAATCGAGATAATGATATATTAAGATTTGAAGTGTGGGTAGTCGTTACCGAAGAAAATCGCCCGACTCGTCGAGAAAGTGGGAACCTACGAAAGACGCGCGAGTTTGTAGCAAACATGTTGAGTTGACATCGTGGGAAGTCCATCCTTTGGTTTCATTATCTTTGAATTTGGAGAACAAAAGGCCATGCAGATTAAAATCAACAGCAGTACCAACGATATTCGACTATAACAATGAGAAGTGCATAACCCCGCCGTCTCCAAGCAAGTTGTATTCGCCTATTCGACCGGCGTTGAGGAAATTCATAAATGAAGTAAGATTGAAATTTATGTTCAATTATCTATACGTATGATAAATTGAAGAAAGGTGTATAGTCTTAGATCTTTATATACACCGTGAATGTTTAGCTGTTGAATTAGAAGCATGCGTCTTTACGTGAATCAATGAAGAGTTGACGGCGCTAATATTATGTAGCCGTCTTTTTTTAAAAGATTGCTAAGAACGTTCAGCATATAAATTTAAATGAATCCGGTGAAATAAATACTGTGTCTTTGTTTCCAAATTTTAATTTTAATAATTTTAAATTATACACCCTCTTCTGCCAATAGTATAATAGATATATATTATCAACATATATAGGGCTATGGATTTGAAAAAAAAAAAAATGTTTCATGGATATTTATAACAAGGCAGAACATTAATAATATAAATAGCTTTTATATTAATTCAGTAATTTTTTATGGCAAAGCAACAACAATAACGCCTCTTAGCTCGTGCAATAAGTAAAACAAGTATAATAGAATAATATACTTTATATTATGGTAATTTGATATATTTGGTCTGTTTTCGATCTGTATACTTACTAACTGTCTATATCGTTCTCATAATACATTTGGCTATATTATTTAAATCATAGTATTTTTCTCTCTTTGTGCGCGACAAATATCATGTGATATATCCGTCTTGTGCAATACGCGTCTGCCCTCGGCGGTATTTCACCGCTCAAGTAATTGCAATAAACAGGAAATATATCATAAAACTAGGTTTCCCTAAATGTTGCCTGCTTTTGTGATATACCGACGTATGTACCCAAATTAGGCTGCACTTCAATAGTGCACCAGTGCACCGCAATATTGTATTAGTCTGTATTGATATTTGGGGGCACGTGGAGACTAGAGAGCGTGTCATATTGCAAACACCGCTTCTAGAGTGTTTGGTGTTGATGGCGACTTATGGCAAATATATAATACTATAGCAATTATGGCGCCGAAATTATATGCTGTTTCATTTATTATTGTTTTTATTCATTTTTTATCAATTATGGATAATATCTAATAAATATATTTGTTCCATGTCTACTTATTGGCAAAAAAAATCTGACGCTCGTATTACCATAGAGTTACATACATATATATCCATGTATTAATGTATAGGTATAGACCAGGTCCATTCATTCGGAATATACTACATTTCGCGGTTATTGTGTATGTACCAAGATATTGCAGTGTTGCGGGTGACTTACTGTCAGATTTCGATGAAAACAATGTTTACGTTGTTTTTTTGTTTGTTGTTGCTGTTAGTGTATAAATACGCTATTTTGTTAGATTAGTGAATAGTGTAATATACCACTGAACGTAACGAATGACATGACACGATAGTCTTTACAAGCTCTCAATTTGCACCTGCACCGCGTACGACTTCATCATCAGTTGATGAATCCGATGTATTTTCGTCCTCAGACACGTATTCTGGCTCCAAACCTAAAGGTTGCACATGGTGTAACCGATTTATCACCGGCATTTCCTATGACATCGCTTAATTCTCACATTTTCACACAAGGTATACTGTTTTGCGTTCAGTCCCAATGTAAACAAAAAATAGTTTGTTCCCAATGACGTCATTTCCGGTAATTCGCGCAAGAGTTTTTCCCCTTAGATTTTTTTCGATTTTTTAGCAATGCCTGTTCGCCTTTTCGGTTTTTATCTTTAAAAACATATTTTCACTAAACATACATCAATAGCATAGTAAACATCG
Organism: Cyrtodaria siliqua; assembly: GCA_037043455.1. Lineage (NCBI taxonomy): Eukaryota > Metazoa > Mollusca > Bivalvia > Adapedonta > Hiatellidae > Cyrtodaria > Cyrtodaria siliqua. The sequence continues at coordinate 14,048 of JAWPHD010021391.1, read as the reverse complement.
TATTTATAATGATATTTAATAATTAAAAACATATCAACAACGGATTTGTTGATTTAGGACAAATTTCATCTTTAAATGCTTATCAGAAAAGTTGCTTTCATAATGAACATTTAATTTGGTGCACATGTATTTATGTCCTTAATATGGTAATATTCAATATGCTTTATTGCTTAATGCTTTCTGCTGTAAGGGCTTGCCATAATGGTCTTTTGTGCTTACCGGCAGCTCAATTGTTAAACGTTCAATCCATGCCACGCCCAATATTTGCCAAATCTATTAAAGTTTAAAAAAATTATTTTTATGTGTTGTTATTACAGTGCTCTCCAATAACGTGTTTTACATCACTGACTCATCTTAATGAATATAAACCCTGTATAAAAGTAAAAGGGTTGACAAAAGAGGTACTACCCTGGAAATGCTTCAATAAACCAGGTCCTAGGGTGCACCAAACCTCACTTTTACCTATTGGCATCACAATTAAACAGGACTGTGTAAATAAGGATATCACTGCCAGGTTACATAGAGAATATTATGTCAGTGCCTTTTACTATCAAGCGTATCATGTTTATTAGGCGAGGCTCTCTTCGTTTTCGTGCCGAGCCTAATAATTGATAGTAAAAGGCAATGACATAATATTATATTTATCATGTAGATTATCCACATTTTCTGTATGCATTACTAGTATTATCTATTTCGCAAAATGTTACGCTTATCGAGGACGCCGCCATGTTGTTGTTGTTTTTGCTTGTTTTATGACGTCAGATAATGTTACGTACAATAAACGCCGTGGGATTCACATTGATTTGCTTTATTGGTCATTGCCTAAATTAGGTCACCCATTTATTAGGCAGAAAAGTGCATATCTAACATACCAGGCAGCATTGATAAGCAAAATAATCAAAACACAAAGATTATAATGCATGAATATAAATATCAAAAGCATAGAAGCCACACATTAAGTACCCAATGAAGTATAAAAGTCGAACAGGAAATGCATCTCTATCCCTATTGATCCGTACTGTGCACCACTTTTCGCAGATTTGTTTTTATATTGCTATGAAAGAGATTTCATGTTGATTCTTTCATCAGATACCCAGGCGGATGTTATTGAAGCCTTTAATAACACCTCTCGGTATCTGGATGATATACTGAACTTTGAAAACCCTTTCTTTTTTACTATGGTTAATAATATATACCCTAAAGAACTTCAACTTATTAAAGCTAATATTTCTGATACTAACGCTTCTTTTCTCGATTTACATATCTCCATTGAAAATGGTGAAATAATTAGACAAATTTATGACAAGAGAGATGATTTTAATTTTGATATTGTTAATTATCCCCATTTAGATAGGGATGTTCCCGAGAAACTTCTTATGGGGTCTACTTGTCCCAACTTATTTGTTTTTATAGAGCTTGTACGCGAGTTGAGACTTTGATATTCGTAATCTTTGCATTACTAAAAAGGTACTTCATCATGGCTACCGTTATCATAAACTGCGTAAAACCTTTGCAAAACCTATTATCGTAACCCTGCTCTTCTTTCCAAATATAAAAAGTCATTTAAGAACTGTTCTGCGACAAGGTCTATAACAACCTGATTTCTATGGTTACGTGATTAAGATCCTGGGTCATGATCATTTTCATACTATCTTTGTTAAACTTGTTAAACAATTTCCAAAAGAGGTTATGACCCTATCATTTTGCAACGCACTGCATGCTTGGTGGTGGATCCATTTACAGTTCACCACTATGCTTTCCTCTTTAATTGTGCGGTAGCCCTATAGTCAACCAATTTGTGATTGTGATGTCACATGCCTGGCTTTTTATTAACATTATAATTGTCTTGTGTGCTAATGCGTGATTTCGATTGACTGTTTTCTTGAAAGCTACATTTCCTGTTCGACTTTGTGATGTCATATCTTGCCTTTTATTCATCTTTGTAATTATAGTTTGTTTCTATGCGTGTTTTTGGTTGAGTGTGGTCAATGAATATTACATTTCCTGTCCGACTGTTATCGACTTGTGTACCTACTTCGACTTGCATATGTTTCATAAACAAGCTGATAACATGTGTTTTGTTAAGTCAAATTAAGATATTATGTGCATGCGAATATTGCGATGTCATGCTTTATTTATTTATTTAGCTGTGTTGCTGACAAATAACAAAATAAACATAAAAATACATATTGCGACACTAAGTCATATGTTTGGCCATCTGTTTGACAGAGATATTGAATGTATTCAACAATTGGGGAATGCAAAAACAAATAAAATATTCGAGTGCTCTTTGTTCACACCGTTTAGTAACTGGCCTGCTATGCTTCAAGGCACTAACCCGCCAAATAACGACAAAATACTACTACAAACCCGTTTATCACATCTCTATCCTGGTATTCAGGTCATATATTAATGTATATGTGTCGATTTAAAGTAAAAGGTTTATTCACGGGTTCTTAAAATAATCATGTCTGAATTTGCGTAAATCGAAGTATGAGTTGGTAATTCTTAATTCGACGATCCAGGTTGGACTTTGCCCTGGCTGGTTAAAGCCGGTTATATTGTGCCTATAATTTTTTGATTCTCAAAATATGTAAACAAAAATGAGTATGATAATGGACCTTTGGAAACGGCCGAGCACGACACATACGAAATATTGCAGTCTCGGTTTGATTGAGACTGTTCGTGAGCGGTAGTGAAATATGCTAGCTACCGCTCAGGCCCTCTAGCCCCGGGTTGAGGAGAACTCAATATTCATAAAATCAATAGTACAAAATTTTAACCATCCCGAAGATGGCATGCATATGGCGGTGGACATAGAGTGTACTACTTCCCCATGTCGTACGGCGTTTGGTCCCGTTATCTAATAAAATGAAATGCCCCGAAAAGCGAAATAAACATAATGGAATTTAGTTTGGAGCAGCGGTTATGAAGCCTGCGTATCAAAAAGCAGACAACATATCCTATGAGTGGTTAAACAATACCCAGAGCCTTTTATCGGCCGGAGTAGTGGAACCACCAAATAAAAAATTAAGTAAGAAAACAAAAGAAATTGAAAATGTACCACCGACAACTAAATATAAGTATCGGGCTCAGCGATCTCCAAAGATCGAATGAATAACAGTACTGATTGCAAGCGCGTGGAGACGTTTTACTGCCGCCACACTGCACAAGCAACGCCACCGTGCTATAATAAAAAGAGCATGTTAATGGACCTTTGGAAACGGCCGGCACGACACATACGAAATATTGCAGTCTCGGTTTGATTGAGCCTGTTCATGAGCGGTAGTGAAATATGCTAGTACCGCTCACGCCCTCTTGCCCCGGGTTGAGCAGAACTCAATATGTAAGTTATATATATATACCTCGTCATCAGAAGATTTAGAAACGGTGTACATATGTTTACATAAGTTGGTTGTTGTTGGCGGGATGGCTACTTTCAGCTGTTTGCATTTCATGCATTACCATATTACATGTGTGTTGAATACAACTAATTTATAAATGCGAGATGTCTCTTAATATTTTGTCTAGAGTCGGTGAACATCTTTAAATTATCAAATACAAAGACCGAATACTATCAAAAATATATGATTATGTTAAACCAATATAATGTAGTTAAGAGTTGCATGACGAGCTCCAGAAAACATTTAGGTGGACTAAATAAACTCATCAATTGAAAACTGCTTTGCGTCATAGTTGTCGTAGACACTTTTAGTAGAAGATTGATTGACTTGGTCTTGGGAATACCGTGAATAAAATAAAATGCAAAACATTAACGTAGCCAGACAATTGTGCCCGGTTCTAATATATCTAATCGCTTTTAGTTAATCAATCGGAATATCGAACGATTCCCTTGCGATAGTAGTTTCGATAAATAATTTGCTTCATGTATAATGCGAGGGAGAAAATTATCAATTATAAATGACCGAAGTATTGGGTTGATACGGCAATCTTGATTATTTTAAGCTCGCAGAATCCCGTTACCTTTCCCACATAAAAGCATTTTAATAATTTGAAAGGTTCAAATTAAATAGTTTTTTTTCCGTATTACTATATTTTGGTTATATTTCAGTAATAATATATTAAAGTATATGTTCGAACAACAAAGACAACTTGAACATTTTCAAAATAAGTTATCTTTAATTTTACTTTTTGCAAGCAGGTATAAAGCCAAAATGATAATGGATTGATTATTCAAAGACCACTTTAATTGTGTATGCCCACGCTGTAATATTTCTCGAGGGACACATATGCATAGGTGCTTTACACTTTAGAATAACACACACACACACACACACACACCCACACACACACCCACACCCACACACCCACACACGCACGCACGCACGCCCGCCCACCCACCCACCCACACACACACACACATGCACATGCACACACTTACTGATACCCACCCGTTTTAAAGATAACCTTTAATTATACCTCATGACAGAACAATGTCAGTGTTTTGCCGATGTATTAAAGGCAGTATATGTTATGCTACCATAGGTTGTACAACACAAATATGTTGTTTCGATACGATAACCATTATGTCTGACACATGTCTAAAAGAGTGATGCTTTGCACGATTGTTCGTGCTACAATGACTGAGAATGACATTTTTCATGGTCCCTTATCTAATAAACGAGTAAAAGACTACAAGATGTTTAGACAATCAGACGATAAGATGAAACAGATTGTTTGTTTGTTTTTGTATGGTGTATTACGTCATTTTCAACACATGTAAGGCTATATATGACCGATTTTTTTGTGACGGACGCAGACCACCCATTTTATTTGCCTGTGTAGAACCAGTATTGTACACCTCCTGACATCCGTAAGAATCGACACTTCCTCACTTACACAAATAAGTATAAAAGTGTAACAGGAGATGCAGCTTCACAGCACACAGTAAGCCCAAAAACACGCAAAACGACAAACATAAATGGCAATGTTAATAAAGAAGAAAGGTATATGACATCACAAAGACAAAAAGGATTTGACAATAGGGCTACCGCCTTGGAACGGTCATTGGCAAAACAGGCCGCTGGGGGGTTAAACCAGGTCATAAGGTACACCAAACCTCACAGTCCCAATAAAACGGGACAGTGTAAATAATTCGATCCTCCGTCGCGGCCACGTTATTCATCCTTGAGCAAGAAAATTAATCCACATTGCTTAGTACTGGTTCTACCAAGGAAGCCATCGAGAGTGATTAATCTAAGTTGCAAGAACTTGTTTCGCAATCGATGTAAAATAAATATGTTTAAACAACTAAACATACGAAAATGCAATGCGAACTATTTTAGCGTTGACAACCATTTTCCTCTACGGGACACACGGCAATCTTGATTGTTTCCAAACACGTGGCGCCCCATTATTTTATTTCTACGAAACTATATTTGGAAACCATTATTAATACTAACTTGAATAGTTCAACACGCAGTGTTGTTACTTATTACTTATTGCACCAATACTACATTAAAATATATGGTAGAAGAATTGAATTGAATGTTGTTTAACGGCTCATCAACACAGTATAGGTTATTTAGAGCCGCCCCAGAGAGAGGAAAGGATACATAGGAATCCGGGAACCTGCCCTACTCTTATTATCGAATAGATTCCTATGGTTCTTTAACGTGCTCGGAGGATAGACCGATACACGGGACCGCCCGGTTTACGTCCCCATACGACGGACGAGGCTAAGGTAAAGTGTCTTGCCCAAGAACACACCGACGGAACTCAGTGGCACCACGGAGGATTGAACCCGGGGCCTCCGGTTACAAATCCGCCGCGCTACCGACTGCACCACGCCAGAACAACGAACAACTGAAAAGTTTAAGTTTGTATGCAGCTGTAAACACGCATCTAATTAATCTAGGTGCTAAGGCTGATACCTGGTAAATATACTTAAGACCAAAAGATGTGCACGGTTCATAAAATATAATTAAATTCCTTCTAAACGGTCCCAAATTTAATATTTTCAATCGTACGTATCGAACAAGGAAGTGATCAATTGTATTGAAAACCGGGTGACAATGTTTAAGGCGATTGCTTTGGATTACGGTAGCTAATGATGAATGTAAAAATTGAAACCATTTGAAAAATATGATAATCTTTTGGCCTTAAGTATATTTTATGAACCGTGCAAATATGTTGGCCTTAAATATACTTCGAGATTGCCATGAAATAGTTCTTAGAAGATATTTAATCCTCCATTTCCTTCTTGATGTTTAATAGCAGACATTTATTTGGATGATAAAGTAAGTTTCCCGGATTTCTAACGAGCTTTGAATCTTTAATAGGTTGTCATCATTCTCAATTCACTATGCCAGGGAAAGAACAATTTACGCCTTATAACCGATGAGAAGCAATCATGTATTTTTCACAATTGCATACAAAATGATTTATTCAGCATTTACTTTGTGTTAATAAATTAGTTGAACTCAAAAACAGAGTTTTTGAAAAATCATTTATATCATTTAAGACTATTTTAGAGTGTTGTTGGCAGCTGTTCCTCAACATTTTGGATTTTCTCTCTCTTTCATTATTAGTAATTTATGTGAAAGATATATGACAAAATGTGTGGTATCCATACTCAGGGAACCAAAACAAACCCACTAGAGGTTATTTAACAGAGAAATATTGAACGGTTGCTGAGATAGTGCATTGTTTATTATTTCTTTATTTCGCGACAAAATCGACTCGATTTGATGTTTAAAAGCAGACATGTTTTTTTGCATGATAAAGTAAGATTCCAGAATTCTAACGATGTTTGAGGTTTTAACAGGTGCCGACATCCTCACTTTACTATGGAAGGGGTATGGAGAACCATTTACGCTATTATAACCTGCTATCCTTTTTTGAATATATTATCGCTACACAGTTAGCTCCCTTGAAACCAACGCGGGTAGGATAATTCTTGCGCCATAAAATGTAGTGTGTTCTTCGGCTTTAAATAATTGTAATAATTGTTCACAGATATGTTTATTGTTGTTGCAGGTGGGATGAATATAGTCTGAAAATGGATGTGCAGCAATTATATGATACTGTCACCAAATTATGGTCTAAACTCTCTTGTGAATTCCCAAAGTAGTGCAATGGATGACATCACCCATATTTAAAAAATAATTCTGGTCAACGTGCATGGTTTTGAATTTTGTTGTGTGAGCAAACCACTGTGTTTCATAAAAAACACACTTGGAAACTGTTTGTTCAGTGTGGCCCAGTAAACATTATTCATATATGGCCATGTGAGAACACTATGTTCTTAGTGACTCTTTACATATCTACCAAATGAGTGTATTTTCTACTTTTCGTTGAGGCTATTGTATTTTCTGTTTTTCCGCAAGACGATATCTGTTATTAACCCTTCGCCTGCTGAGGGCGACTACATTAGCCTTTGCATCCATTGTAAACCCAGATCAGCCTGATCAGGATTTACAATGTCCGACTGCTCATTGGTCATTTCTCCTTTGTAACATAAATGGATTGGTCTAAATTTAAAGAAAGGACAGTCCATAATACATTCATAGCGGGCTAAAGGTTAATTTATTTTGTTTGACGTATTATAATATGGTTCACTATGAACGACATAGATCAACAACAATAGCTACTTTAGTCCGACTAAATTCAGTACAGTGTTACCACTGTGACGTCATATACATAATATGGCCCAACTCACGCCAAGAGCATGTTAAATATAGTTTCAAAATGGCGGATGCTTGATTCGATCAAGAGTATTCAGTAAAGACATGATATTCGTTTTGAAAAATCATGAAAATCATTATTGTCGTTAAGTTCATGTGTTAATGGTTCTTCTTCTATTGATTACAGTACACCGTGCCATGATCGAAAACTGAAAATTAAATAACGTTCAGTTTTAAAGCAACTACGTTTTGGAGACTGTATCTACTGTAGTAACATCGGAGTATTCGCAACCTTCCTAAACCTTTCAAACAGACATGCTACTAAAGTGGTAGATCGAAGTCGCGTAATAGTTAGTGTGTTCTCATCTGCTTTTAATTGCATTTAAATGCAAATTACCTTGTTATCTTAGTCGAGTTTTAATGTGTAAGACTACAGCATTAGTGGAAATTACTAGATGAAACTGTTTTGAGTGCTGTCTAGTAATACACGTCTTGATAATTTCCATTCTATTCAGACAAAATGAGCACGGACTATTCCAGATAATGTTGTACCTGTCAACTCTTTGCTGTACTTTTGCATCGGACACTTCCTCGAAGAGTGTGGTTAGATGCCACATGTAAAGTAGGTTTAAAGGTCGAACAAGAAATAAAGTTTTGACAGAACACAGTCAATCAAAAACACTTATTAAAACAAACAACAATTACAAAGTAAAACAACAGTAAACCACGTAACGTCACATCTACAAACAGGTTGACAATTGGGTATTATAACCGCCTTGGAACGGTCATTGGCAAAAAAGCCGATCCAGGTTCACTCTTATCATATGGTCAATGAAACGGAACTGAGTAATTAAAGAATATCATAATACAGCAAAAAAGAGACGTTTAGAAATGAGACGTTTAAGACGATTTTGCAAACTTCATTTAGTAGAGAACGAATAATACACGTCACAGCTGACGTAGGCTGTCTGTGGCGTAAAAAAATATCAAAAGGTCGGACAGGAAAAGCAGCATTCGAGGAGGACAGTCAACCACAAAATACAGAAACAAACACACAAACAGACAAACAAGGAGGCAAAAGCAACAATAAATGCAAACGACATCACAAACACAAACATTTTTACTGAAGCAAAAAAGAAACGCAACATTTGAATTCTTGCTTTATATTGTATGTACAATATGCTGATGTTAATCGAATGGTACATGGCTACGTAAGATGTTTTCTTTCCGAAAAAAAGTCTAAACAACACATAACACAGCAAATAGTATCCCTTCAAGGTTTCATTATTGGCAGCGTGCGCGTTTTGGCCCAAGCATGTGTGCAAAATTTTGCAAACTCTTTACGTTAAATACAGTACTGAAATGGCTGGTTTTTTAAACAGGAACTTCAACATTTATGAATTTCTTGTTACAAAGCGTACTGTGATTAAAACGTCTACAACATCACAGTTGTGCCCTTTCTCTAACTAACAGCATTTTTTTTTTTTGCAAAACACCTTGGGATTTCTTTGAAATAGTATGTGGAATTATGTGTGCAGTATATACAATATTTAGCGGAAATTCCCGAGTTGCGTTTCTTTTTCACTTCAGTATACATCATCGGTGTTCACTTGATTACTACCAGTGGTGTTAAAATATATTACAAACGTGCCCAAGTGTATTAATTAAAAAAAATCCACTTGATAGCTAGTTTCATACGATAACTTCATACGATAATGAGTGCTGTGTGACGGCCGTAAAATGTCGCCCGACTACAAATCAGTTGTGTTATTACTCATTGATCCATTGGGATCATCAAATCCAGTATTTGTGACTTTAAAGTAGAATACCGCTTAAGCCGGTGCTAAAGGGCGTGAGAGGTTTGCACTTATATTACCTCTCGTGAACATACTCAATAAAACCCAGTATGCTACTTTTCTCTCTTGTTTGTGTTTGTTGCTTCCAAGCGATCTCCTTTCAGTATTTATTTGTATACGTCCATGCAACCGACTAATCATCTTTAGTTATCGCCATTTCTTGGTGGAACACGTTAATTGTGGTTAGAAGCTATACAGCTACTGTTTTGCCACATTACCCATAATAATTATCTCGTAATGAATTGATCTTAGATATATCTGCCCTATTGTTATGGAATCTCAATAGGTCGGATACCTATTAACATTCGTCAGACATATCTGATTGATTTGAAATGGAAATTTTAAAATGGAGTTTGTAGGATAATTGACGTAAGGTCAATTTGATAAAATACACCAATTTCAACGTTTTTGATGTTTCTTTATTCCCGTAAAAGTATCGTGTAACTGTATCAATAGTTGTTAGTTGAACAAATCTTATTACCTGATCTCCTATATAAATGCTATATCGTCATTTCTTGCTAATTCATTATGGAAAAGACTGTTCCCGGTGAAAACGAACTGTTACCGGGCTTTAGTTTCGACTGTTTCCCTCACGTGCTGGAATTTCGTTTGCGTGACGTCATGTTGCTTTTTTCACCATAGGTTCCCATTATAAAACAAATTTTCATTTTCACTGTTTCGTACAGTAACATTAATCAGGTAATAAAACAGTTATCACATGTGTGTTTGGGGGACAGTCAAAACTGTTTTCCCTTGGTGTCGGGGGATGTCAGTGTGAACTGTTTCCCGAGGCCGATAGGCCGAGGGAAACAGTTCACACTGCCATCCCCTCCACCTCGGACTGTTTCCAAAACACACATGTGATAACTGTATAATATTAGCAAAAACGCCATGAGTTTATGCTGACTGTACACTAGCGGATTTACTAGAATCAACTAAATAACATGTTAACTTCTCACCCAATAGAGCATATATTAGTGTAGTTATGAAATTCCGGTACATATGGACTTGTCATAAAGGGCCTCATACAATATACCCTTATATTGGGTAAAACCCCTTAATTTGTGTAAGCACAGAGTGCATTCTGACATATTCTGGTTTGCCATATATATTACTGAAGGTCATTACGCATTTAACTCTTCCTATTCCATTCGGTACATTCTGATCTTATTGACATTATTAGTCTCGCATAACGTCATGCGGAAGATTCACTGATCTTCACTTAGTTAATCGTGACTTGACTCATTCATAAAGTGGCCTTAATAATGCCATTGATTCGGGCATACTTGGCAGCCTATCCCCGTCTTAATTAATCTAATTTAAAGTCTCGTCTAACGTGTATTACGCAAATGAGTTCTCGTAGGTTCTGCTATTACTACTTATGTTAATTTGATATTACGCATTTCACTTTACCAAACAAGCTTGACAGCAAAAACAGCATTCGACTCAGCTTGCTGAAAGTGCCTTCGCGTTATATTTCGCCAGAAATTCTAAGGGCATCTTTCCATTACTTCTGACAGTCGTTAAAATAAAGCCGCCGATAGGGATAACGAATAATTACACGCCTATTTGATGTCAGTGACCAACGTCGTCTAATTTGATATATATCAGCATCATGTACTTTTGGTTAATAAACGAATATTTTATTAATATATCCTATTCAAAGGGGCGTTTGTAAAGTTAATTCTAGAGAACATGCCTCATTACCTGGTCCGCGTATTTACTTTCGTACCCCATCCTACCCCTTCTCCTAGAAGCAAAACCAGGGATGGCTGGGGTATGAAATAAAACCCTAATTTCCGCATAAGGTAATTTTAAACAGATTATCGTATTTTTTCAGTAATAAGTGTTTTAAACGTGTTTTATTGTCGAAATATATCCGTTATAAAATCCTGCTAATGTAAGCTTTCCGATCGCTTAATGGAATTAAGGCGGGACCACGTAATGCAACTTTATTAAATTGATAAAATGTGTATGAATCAAAAATCAACTAGTTTTAATCCAGTTTGAGAGATAGACGTCAGGTTGTGTCACTCCATGGTTCAGAATCATCGTATAAACGTTACATGTGGAGTATCCCAATGTTTCGAATTTAAGACCGTAATCCTTTGTTATACTAGTATTTATTCATGATTTTCATCTTAAATTACGTCAACACGTTAATAATTAATATTATTATACCTCATGTTTACACTCCTGTATAAATTGCCCATACCCTCAGCGTGAAGCAATTTTTACTGTTCACCGGTGAACAGTTTTTACTGTTACACGATAGTGACGTCACGGGAAGTTGGGGTTTTCCAATAACGACACGCTTTAGTAATTGAAAATCGGAGGACGCTTATTAAAATACAGCTGAAGTTATGTCAATCGTAAGACGCTTGGTTTAACAAACGGCAATAAAAAAATGTGGCGAGCAGATTTGTTACTTTAAATCAAAACTGGTATAAAAATATAAATTTAAAAAAAAATAAAAAAATAAAAATATTGCGATTTTTTCCCCCTCGTATATTTAAATTTTAATCAAAACATTTGTTCGGTATAATAAAATAAATATTGCATCCCAGTGAGGGTGACAGTGGATATTGTCGACCTTCGGAAAAATAATGTCAACCTTGTCTTCGCCTCGGTTGACATTATTTTTCTCAGGTTGACAATATCGACTGTCACCCTCACTGGGATGCAATATTTATATAATGGTATGTAGATGATACAACCGTATTTTCTATTCAATCACATTGGACTGACTTGTTGTTTTAAGACACATCAACGTATTGTTTAATTCATTTCGATTAGTTTGTTTCGAGATATGCATGATGATCAATTTATACATTTTAAATCCTCTTTATGTAATCTACTAAAGCTACCTTTCAATCAAAGTGTTCTTAGAATCCACGTAGAGCCCGCTTAATAATTGAATGAGCGACTGCCTGTGGAAATTAATGTTTAAACATATTTATTTTACATCGATTGCGAAACAAGTTCTTGCAACTTAGATTAATCACTCTTGATGGCTTCCTGGGTAGAACCAGTACTAAGCAATGTGGATTAATTATCTTGCTCAAGGATAAATAACGTTGTGCGACGGAGGATCGAACCCACGACCTCTCGATCAGGAGTTCGGCGCTCTTCCACTTGGCCACGCACTCCATTAAGGTACTGTATACATTATTTTCTTCTTTCTTCTTTTTTTTTTTCGTTCCTATATCAAGAATAAATTGTCAAGTGTTATACTTAAATTATGAACATAGTCGTTTGGTGAGGTTTAAATGCGGACCGGTGAACCTTCCTGATGTTACGTTAGAGTTCCAGGCCAGGGTAGAGTATAAAAATAAATGGCACCAGAGAATTTTTGTCTGATCGTTTTACACATTATGCTACTAAGAGAGGTTTAATCACAAATTGTTACATAATAAACCATAACATTAGGCATGTAAATACACTAAACATTACTGTATACAGATATATCAAAACAACCATATAATTGTATTTAATTTCTATGCTTTCTAAAACAAAACTATTTTTCTGTCAATTGTTTGATAGTAACTAATTGAAGTGTATACCAAATGCGATTAGCACCTACCGCTCTCTGGGGTTTAAGCAGTATAAGCACAAGATAAATAACACTGTAACATGTCCAACATTTAAATATCCTTCTATCGGACTTCAAAAAATGGCATCAGTAGTGTTATGTTTACTGGTCCTTTGGGACCAACGAGCCAAATGTAGGTGACTTTGAAGTAGAATACCGCTTAAGCCGGTGCTAGGGGGGCGTGAGAGGTGTTGCTTCTTTCATTACTTCTCAATGAACAGACTCAATAAAACCGAGTCGTGCTGACTTTATTCTCTTAAGTGTGTTTGTTGCTCCCAAAGGGATCACTTTGTCAGTATTTATTTATTCTTGTATGTTCGCCTTCATTTTATCATGTTCATATGTTCAATAGACTAAGAAGGGTGTTCCAATGAACAATTGTGTTGCCTGCCGTGTGCATATTTCACTAAGTACAATCTAACTATAAAGTTTGAAAACACGGATGCAATATTCATGAATTTGGAGGCTTTTTATTTCATTGTTTTGAAGTGTTAATTTTTTGTTAATTTTTATGAAAGGGGCATACATCTGCATTGGATATTTGATAAGGAAGACCTGTATAAAGTTTTATGACCATAGGTCAATATTTTGCCAAGTTAGAGCTATGTTATGTTGCAGTTAAGGTTTTATGAAAATGGGGCATAACATTGCCATAATGAGAAGTCAGAGTTATTGGACGTATGTAACGACATTCCTTCAGTTAATATGAAATATGTGTATGACGTTTTAGGAACATAGATCAAATATTTTTCAAGTTATGGCCAGTTATGAGCTTGGTTAAGTTGCAGGTTAAAGTTTTATGAAAAGCGGCGTAACTCTGCTAAAATGAAAGTCAAGAGTTAATGAACATGTCGAACGACATTCCTCCAGTTACATCTGAAATATGTGTGTGAAAGTTTAATGAACGTAGTCAAATATGTTTCAGTATGAGCTTGGTTAGGTGCATGTTAAAGT
>JAWPHD010021390.1:0-28428 GCA_037043455.1 Cyrtodaria siliqua | reverse complement strand
TATTTCAGCAAGTACAATCCAGAATTTCTTCCCCACAAAATTGGGAAGCGACCCAGGCTTGTCAATTTCAGAAAAAAAAACGCTTATTTCCCATTTTGTGAAAGACGTAAGATTTCTTCACTTAAATAAATATCACAATACTTTGCTTTATTTAGGAAATAATAAATACGTACCTGTGTTTTATCGGTGAATAAAATACAGTTAGTCGTTCGGATGCGAGTAATTAAATCACTCGTGCGTGATTGAATTACTCGCATCCGAACGACTAACTGTTACGTATTTATTATTTCTATTATTTCTAACACAACAATAACCCCATTGTTTACGCTATTGTGGGGCACTATATATTACCTCGGAGGTCAAGATAAAGAGGCTGCTATGTTTACAGGCTGTTCCATTGGGCGTCCCCGTATGCAAAGTTCTGCGCGGTACAATATCTTTAAATCACGTGACAAACAATTACAAATAAGTCATTGCTTACGTCATATAACTTCCGTTGTATGACGTCAAACGTTCTCAACTTCTTCAAGATATTTATTAATGTTATATGTACTGATGGATATAATGGATTAATATCGGGGGGGGGGGGGGGGGGGGGGGGGGGGGGGGGGGGGGGGGGTCAATGTTTGGGAGAATGGCAAGATTGTTGTAATTAACATTTCATTAAAATTACTGTTGAGTTTGTCTTCGTAACGTATATCTACCAAGTGACGTCATGTAACGTGGCGCTTCCAACGGAATTATATATCGGACGAATGTAGCAGGAAACCATATTGGTTATGTCATAAAAACATGGCGGCACCCAAAATACCAGTAGATTGTTTTATCTAGTGTATTTAAATGAAAAGTGATACATGTATACATTTTATCTGTATTGTAACAAACATGCAACGCATATCATACAGCTAACGAACATATTGTTTATTTAGCCACGGTGCACTACTTTCTGTCACGTTGACTTCCGGCTAACAAACTTTTAAGATTCTGCTAACATACGTGATCCGTCGAAATACATACGAGGTGTGATTCCGAACGCAGATGTAATTGACAGATTGTACAAATGCATGTTTCATCTTTAAATGAGCGGCTCCGTGGCCTAATGGTTAACGACGTTGCGTTGTAAACCTTTTCCTCTCACCGCTGCGGGTTCGAATCCCACTGGGAGCTCGACTTGTAAGTGAGGAAGTGTCGATTCTTACGGATGGCGGGAGGTGTACAGTACTGGTTCTACCCAGGAAAAGTGGGTGATCTGCATCAACAACAGACAAAAATCGACAGTCATATATAACCTTACATGTGTTGAAAATGATGTAAAAACACCAATCATCTTTAAATGAGCATCGGCTTAACTTCTTTCCAAGGAATCATAAGGTATTGCAGTTATCATATAGATATTATTTTCATCTTTTTCTATTTGTTTGTACTTAGGACTGAGTGAATACAGTACATCATCATGAACGTTACAGTACATCATCACGAACGTTACAGTACATCATCATGAACGTTACAGTACATAATCATGAACGTTATAGCAAGCATCGTACTAGTCTTCACTCTAGTTGGAGGTTCTGAGAGTGGAGACTCTGGTTCTAGTTCTGGAAGTGGAAGTTCTAGTTCTGCGAGGAAGGCTAAGAAAAAATGCACGTGTAGGGCTGTTAAAAGGATGTTGAAGGTACTAGAATACAAAACTCGAAGCAAAGACAGCTACAATGCAAGAGTCTATAACCGGTTAGTAAATAACACTTATAACACTTATGGTAGTTGTTAACTCATGGCAGTTTGTGTCGGGCAGGTATTGTTTTGCTTCCGGTGTCGTAACTCTCGAAAATAGTACTGTAAAACTATCCCAACATGAAACATAGGTTTACCACCACCAATTGCATGTAAACCTGAAGGTGAAATCGAATGCAAAAGGACAACCCTCCTTTTTATGGAAATGGGCATTATAAGTAGGGTAAAACTGCCCATTTCTATTCGATATTGTTGATGTATATATAAGAAGCGTATTAATAGGTTTTACTGGATCACTGATGAACATTTTCGAAATTTCATATCTATGCATACACTTTGTGAGCAGCTATCAATAAAAACAGCTACATCCTTGACTTGTTTAGTAAACAAACAAGAACTTTCTTACATGTGACCCCACCTTTTCTGGTGATTTTCAAGTGGAAACTTAGATTTCTATATGAAAATTACACTGCTGTATTATCCATACTTGAGTTGAAGTTGGAGCAAACCATTAATATGTGGCATTTTAACATTGGTGTCAATGGGGAAAATAATTGGTGGTTTCATACCAAAAAAACGTAAAAAGGCAAGTCATGACTGCATGACATTGCTTTTGGCATGGATAAGTTATAAAAAGCCAATAGTTGAAGACGAGGAGGCGTGTTTTGTGGGATATTTTGCACACATGGGGAGCAGAACGATGCACTCACTTGTCACGTGATCTCGCCACATATAATGCATATGGTGTCAGACCGGTCAAAATCAGCCCATTAAACACAATGCAATATAGGCTATATTTGGAGATCAGTCACAAGTTCCACAACATTCGTTCGCTTAAATACAATTTTATTCTGTGTATTAAACACATTTGGCTAGCAAACGGTCCCATATCTGGAATAAAACACCGATTCAGTTTTTCAACATTTCGCGTCATTCATTCACACTATGCGTATTTTGAAATAAACATCTGTCAAAACCACATCTCTACCTAACCTCTGCGCTCATACTCTCCAAAGAAATAATCCTGACAAACACAGTAAAATACTTACTATTCATGACAACAGACATACTACTTTAACCTCAGGTTAGATTTAACAATGAAATAGAAACTAATCTTGGGAAAAACACATGCAAACTAGAAACTTTGGATTCTCTCAAGGAACTATTTCAGCACCCTACGACCCGGAAGTATTTCCTGACTGGTCTGACACCATATGCCAACACAAACATGCGCTTTTCTGACACATAATTTTATTTTGAGAATATCACAAAAAGAAAACGATCAACCCCAGTCTGGATGTTAAGCATTATATTTATTGACGACACATGCATATCATTGGCTTCACAGTTAGTATTTTTATCTGGTGAGAGCTCTTGTAAAACAGAATGAGTATTTTCCCTATTTGGTCAATAAGCCAAAACAATACTGGTCCTACCCTAGTTGTTACCTATGATATATATTCGTATACTTTGATTTTTTTACAACACATTGGTAAGTTATTTTATAATAACAAGTAATTTTTACACGTACTAGTGACGCAATGTTAGAGTGTTTGTGACGCAGTGTTAGAGTACTAGTCACGCAGTGTTAGAGTGTTAGCGTGTCAGTGTTAGAGTACTAGTCACGTAGTGTTAGTGTGTTAGTGACGCAGTGTTATAATGTTAGTGACGCAGTGTTAGAGTACTAGTCACACAATGTTAGAGTATCAGTCACGCAGTTAGAGTACTAGTTACGCAGTGTTAGAATGTTAATGACGCAGTGTTAGAGTACTAGTCGCGCAGTGTTAGAGTGTTAGTCACGCAGTGATAGAGTACTAGTCGAGCAATGTTAGTATTATTCACGCAGTGTTAGAGTACTAGTCACGCAGTGTTATTGTGTTAATCACGCAGTGTTAGATTACTACTCACGCAGTGTTAGTGACGCAGTGTTAGAGTGCTAGTCACGCAGTGTCACAGTGTTAGTGACGCAGTGTTATAGTACTATTCACGCAGTGTTAGAGTGTTAGTCACGTAGTGTTAGGTGTTAGTCACGCAGTGTTAGAGTACTAGTCACGCAGTTTTAGTGACGCAGTGTTAGAGTACTAGTCACGCAGAGTTAGAGTGTTAGTGACGCAGTGTTAGAGTACTAGTCACCCAGCATTATAGTACTATTAAGTTTTATTTTTATATTCAGCGTTACAAGAATAAGATGATGAAGAAGAAGTTTCAGTTGTTAATCACTGTTCAGAGGGACAAACGTACAATGGCATTTACGAACGTGGCACTAAACACACAGGTCACCCTCAGTAGCCAGTTTGGTGTCTGTTAGTAGATGAAATCCGTCAAACGAAATATGCGTGTACTCATACACACCTTGAAGATCATCCGTACATTCTCGTGGATTTGGGGAATGTCTACGACATATACTCTATATATGTCTTGAACAGGGAGTCTGCTGCTGTACGTATAAGATAGACTTGTCCCGGTTGTACTAGATTCGAAGTTAATTTGTATATACTTAGCATTATAATGTTTAACAACTTGTTGAAGGGGTTACATTGTCCTTTTCGATGGGGGTCTATAGGTCCGACTTAAAACAATTGTCAAAATAATTGTAAAATAATGATATTTTCTATTCTAAAGGGCATACAGGTTTCAGATACTATTTACTTTTCCATAGGCGTGTATGTTTTTTTTCCGAAGATAAAAACGCAACAGTACCTAGCTTGTAATACATACAATTTCAAAAAGTTGGGTCATATTTCAAGATAAATCCAAGTTCAATGTGCTGAAAGTTAAAAAAAACAAAACTGTACAACAAAAATAAATAAAAAACAAAACAACAACAGAAAAACCAGCATAGGAGAATATCAAAAAAAAAAAACTCAACCCCATTCTGGATGTTTAGCATTATATTTATTGACGACAAATGCATATCATTGGCTTCACAGTATGTTTTATATGGTAAGAGCTCTTGTAAAATAAAAATGAGTATATTCCTTATTTGGTCAAAATGCAGTGTTATAATTTTAGTGACGCAGTGTTAGAGTACTAGTTACGCAGTGTTAGAGTGTTAGTCTCGCAGTGTTAGAGTACTAGTTACGCAGTGTTAGAATGTTAAGTATGCAGTGTTAGAGTACTAGTTACGCAGTGTTAGAGTACTAGTTACGCAGTGTTAGAATGTTCAGTACGCAGTGTTAGAGTACTAGTCACGCAGTTTTAGAGTGTTAGTCACGCAGTGTTAGAGTGTTAGTCACGCAGTCTTAGAGTACTAGTCACGCAATGTGAGAGTGTTAGTCACGCAGTGTTAGAGTACTAGTCACGCAATGTTAGAGTGTTAGTGATGCAGTGTTAAGAGTACTAGCCACGCAGTGTTAGAATGTTAGTGACGCAGTGTTAGAGTACTAGTCACGCAGTGTTAGAGTGTTAAGTACGCAGTCTTAGAGTACTAGTCACGCAATGTGAGAGTGTTAGTCACGCAGTGTTCGAGTACTAGTCACGCAGTGTTAGAGAGTTAGTGACGCAGTGTTAGAGTAGTAGTCACGCAGTGTTAGAATGTTAAGTACGCAGTGTTAGAGTACTAGTCACGCAGTGTTAGAATGTTAGTCACGCAGTGTTAGAGTACTAGTCACGCAATGTTAGAGTGTAAGTGATGCAGTGTTAAGAGTACTAGTCACGCAGTGTTAGAGTGTTAGTGACGCAGTGTTAGTGTTAGTGACGCAGTGTTAGAGTACTAGTCACGCAGTGTTAGAGTGTTAGTGACGCAGTGTTATAGTACTAGCCACGCAGTGTTAGAGTGTTACTCACGCAGTGTTAGTGACGCAGTGTAACTGTTAGAGTACTAGTCACGCAGTGTTAGTGACGCAGTGTTAGCGTACTAGTCACGCATAGTTAGAATGTTAGTGACGCAGAGTTAGAGTACTTGTCACGCACCATTATAGTACTATTCAGTTTTATTTTTATATTTAGCGCTACAAGAACAAGATGATGAAGAAGTTTCAGTTGTTAATCACTGTTCAGAGGGACAAACGTACAATGGCAGCTTTACGAAAGTGGCACTAAACACACAGTTCACCCTCAGCAGCAAGTTTGGTGTGGGAAATCCTAATCTGTTAGTAGATGGAATCAGTCAAACGAAATATCCATGTACTAAAACACACCTAGAAGATCATCCGTGCATGGTCTTGGATATGGGGAACGTCTACGACATATACTCTATACATGTCTTGAACAGAGGAGACTGCTGCTCTACGTATAGGACTTGTCCCGGTTGTACTAAATTCGAAGTTAATTTGTATATACTTAGTATTATAGTGTTTAACAATTTGTTGAAGGGGTTACATTGGCCTTTTCGATGGGGGCCTATAGGTCCGACTTAAAATTGTCAAAATAATTGTCAAAATAATGATATTTTATATTCTAAAGGAAGGGCACACAGGTTGCAGATACTATTTACTTTTCCATAGGCGTGTATGCTTTTTTCCGAAGATAAAAACGCAACAGTACCTAGCTTGTACTACATACAATTTCAAAAAGTTGGGTCTTATTTTCAAGATAAATCCAAATCCAATGTGCTGAAAGTTAAAAAACAACAACAACAAAAATAAATCAAAAAATCAAAACAACAACTAAAAAACCAGCATAGGAGAATATCACAAAATAATTGAATTGAATGTTGTTTAACGGCTCATCAACATAGTATATATTATTTAAAGCCGCCCCAGAGAGAGGGGAAGGATACATAGGAATCAGGGAACCGTGCCCTACTCTTATTATCGAATAGATTCCTATGGTTCGTTAACGTCCTCGGAGGAAAGACCGATACACGGGACCGCCAAGTTTACATCCCCATCCGACGGACGAGGCTGAGGGAAAGTGTCTTGCCCAAGAACACACCGACAGAACTCAGTAGCACCACGGAGGATTGAACCCGGTGTAACGGGAAATAACTGGACCGGGACATTTCTGGACGGAAACTACACTACGCATGCGCGCATTACTTACGGCGAAAAATAACAAAACTGTCTATAGGGAGCATCTCAAAGGTTAAAGTCAATGTAAACGTACAATAAAATGCAGAAGTATCATAGAAATTGTACACCAAGAACTTTGCATACTGTCCATTATTATTTCAAATGATGACTGCATTAATACAATAGTCTGGATGAACTAAAATTAAATCTGGATTAGAGAACTCCAGATCGAGAGGTCGTGGGTTCGATCCTCGCCGCTGCCACGTTATTTATCCTTGAGCAAGATAATTAATCTACATTGCTTAGTACCCAGGAAGCCACCGAGAGTGATTAATCTTAGTTGCAATAACTTGTTTCGCAATCGATGTAAACTAAATATGTTTAAACTAAGTTGGATAGTTAACCTTAATGAAGTTGTATACAAACTCTTTATATAATTAATTATAGAGAAAAGAAATATGTCGAAAAATAAATTAAAACATTTGTTTTTATCTTATCAATTTTCCTCAGTGTTGATGTACCACGTAGCTTTACGAACACAAATTATAAATACTATTGGAGGAAAAAATGTTATGGGAAATAACTGGACGGTGTCGGGAAATAACTGGACGGTGTCTGGGAAATAACTGGACGGTGTCTGGGAAATAAATGGACCAAGTTTATTCAGGATGAATATATGTTTCTTTTCATTTCGAGTCTGTTTCATCACACGTCTAATCAAGCGTCCTGGGAAATCAATGGACACTGCCTGGAAACAGCTGTAACATGATTTAATTACAATGTTACCAATTACACGAGTTAATCGTAAAGCTAATGAATCAGCTTCAGTCTTGAAGCAGCTAAATACTTAACAATAACATTATGATGACTAAATGAAAATTAAATATACCAGAAATTACTTTATTACTTTATGCTTTATTTTTTATGCTCTCTAATCAACCTATTGTTGCATACTAAATCGCCCTGTAAACAAACAATTTTACACATATTGCAGAAAGAAATGTGAGCGGGAATTACTGGACACAGTCGGGAAATAACTGGACCATATTGTATTTTAATAATGAGTCATACTTTATCATCTGTGATCTTACTCGCTCACCTTTCATGCCAGTCTCATTAATGGTACAAATAACACCACTTTATTCAATCAGAGCGGCACAATTGTTAGAGGAAAATAACCGCTGGGAAATAACTGGACACAGCCAGGAAAAAACTAGACCGTATTGTGTATCTCAATAATATGTTATCATATCTCATCTCCAATGTTTTCCCGCTCATCTCTCATGTCAGCCTCTTTAATGAGGCAATAGTATAAACAATAACACTCTATTAAATCAGAGCGGCACCATTGTTAGATGAAAATAACCGTTGGGAAATAACTGGACACTGCCGGGAAATAAAACTGGACACAGTCGGGGAAAAAACTGGACCATGTTGTGTATCTCAATAGTATTTTATCATATCTCATCTCCAATGATTTCCCGCTCATCTCTCATGTCAGCATCATTAATGAGGCAATAGTATAACCAATAAAATTCTATTAAATCAGAGTGGCACCATTGTTAGAGGAAAATAACCGCTGGGAAATAACAGGACACAGCCGGGGGAAAAATGGACAATATTGTATATCTCAATAATATGTTATCATATCTAATCTCCAATGTTCTCCCGCTCATCTCTCATGTCAGCCTTATTAATGAGGCAATACTATAACCAATAACACTCTATGAAATTAGAGCGGCATCATTGTTAGAGGAAATAACCGCTGGGAAATAACTGGATACAGCCGAGGAAAACTGGACCATCTCCAATATTTTCCCGCTCATCTCTCAAGTCAGCCTCATTAATGAGGCAATAGTATAACCAATGACACTCTATTAAATCAGAGCGGCACCATTGTTAGGGGATATAACCGCTGGGAAATAACTGGACACAGCCGGGGGAAAACGGGACCATATTGTGTATCGCAATAATATGTTATCATACCTCATCTCAAATTTTTTCCCGCTCATCTATCATGCATGTCAGTCTCATTAACTGCTGGGAAATAACGGGACACTGCCGGGAAATAAAACTGGACACAGTCGGGAAAAAACTGGACCATATTGTGTATCTCAATAATATATTATCATATCTCATCTCCAATGATTTCCCGCTCATCTCCCATGTTAGCATCATTAATGAGGCAATAGTATAACCAATAAAATTCTATTAAATCAGAGTGGCACCATTGTTAGAGGAAAATAACCGCTGGGAAATAACAGGACACAGCCGGGGAAAAAATGGACAATATTGTATATCTCAATAATATGTTATCATATCTAATTTCCAATGAATACCCGCTCATCTCTCATGTCAGCCTCATTAATGAGGCAGTAGTATAACCAGTAACACTCAAAGTTTTTACCCGACTGTTCAGTTTTTTCCCAACTGTCGGGGAAAACTTGGACCATATTGTGTATCGCAATAATATGTTATCATATCTCATCTCCAATGTTTTCCCGCTCATCTCTCATGTCAGCCTCATTAATGAGGCATTATTATAATCAATAACACTCTATTATATCATAGCAGTGGCAACACTAAAGGGAACAATGTCCTAGGAAATAACTAGACACAGCTGGGGGAAAACTGGACCAAAATGTGTTTGTAAATAAATGATATCATATCTTTGCTAAAACTTTTTCCCGACCACTTTCACGTCAAACTCACTAATGATCGAATAGTTTAAGTTTAATAATATTTTATTGCAGATATGTTACAATACATCAATTCAACATCACAATATTCATAGCAACATATACAAATGAATTGAACTACAAGTTATTACAAAATTAGTTACAGTTCTCTCCATTGTGGCTGAAAAAAAGTTTATCGGTTTGAAATTGTAACAATACATTTAAATATGAACTTGATAAGGAAAAATAATCCAACATTTTTAAACTCTGCCGTGCCATTCTACCCCCACGAATCTCCATCGAAATAACACCCCATATCCCCGTTCAGGCTGATAGAAACATAGCGACAGTTGATATAGACAAATCGTTTAGTGTTTATAATATAGTTTTGAACTTGATTAAATATACTCAGTTGCAAAAGAAAGTGGTAACGGAGGTTTGTTAAGATTTAATTGTATACAGTTTTTTAGAATTAAATTGACAAATTTCAAAATGAATATGCCATGTTTGGTCCCAAAGTTTTTATCATTCAATTGCCAATATCATGTTGTCATTTGTTTTTCAATAGGTCGAATCATTAAGGGACTGTCGCTTGATAAAGAGGGTAGGGTGTAAAGTAAAATGTTCAAAGTGTCCAGTTTCTTTTGCAACTGAGTATAGAATAGGATTTTCCTCGTCCGTTATTTGGTCGATGCCGTATACAAGTTTGAGAATATTAAAGGATGAAATATACGAGTGTCTCTAAAAATAATTGCCGTCTTTCATTTCTGAAAATTACACATCTAAACAAATAATGCTCAACATCTTCAACACCATCACCACATATACAATTGGGAGTATCCCTCAAATGATTAAGATAGAGATCAGCGTTTAAATTGTAGAACTGAAAGGTATCTATCACCCAATATGTAGTATTGGGGAGGTGTGGGATGTTAGCTCGTACTTCGTAGTTCGGCGTTCGCCATTCGTTCTGTTATGGATTTGTTACAGATGTGTCAGTACGGAGTTCAGCATTCTTTATCAGCAGCGAGTTCGACATTCAAATTCAGCTCGGAGTTCGACATTCCCGGTTCGACATTTGTAACAAGCTAGGAGTTAAATATTACCAGTTCGGAGTTCAACATACAAACCCAATTCGGAGTTCAACATTAAAACACAACTCGGAGTTCAACATTCCCAGCTCAGAGTTCGACATTCAAACCCAACTCCGAGTTCGACATTCCCAGCTCGGAGTTCAACATTCGACTCCAACACGGAGTTCTACATTCCCAGTTCGGAATTCGACATTCAAATCCAACTCAGAGTTCGACATTCCCAGCTCAGAGTTCGACATTCGAATCCAACTCGGAGTTCGACATTACCAGCTCGGAGTTCGATATTCGAAACCAGCTCGGAGTTCAACATTCCCAGCTCGGAATTCGACATTCAAACCCAACTCGGAGTTCGACATTCGAAACTCGGAATTCAACATTCAAACACAACTCGGAATCCGATATTCGAACCAAGCTCGGAGTTCAACATTCAAACGAAACTCGGAAGTCAACATTCCCAGCTCGGAAATTGACATTCAAACCCAACTCAGAGTTCGACATTCCCAGCTCAGAGTTCGACATTCGAATCCAGCTCGGAGTTCAATATTCGAATCCAGCTCGGAGTTCAACATTCCCAGCTCGGAGTTCGACATTCAAACCCAACTCGGAGTTCGACATTCGAAGCTCGGAGTTCAACATTCAAACACAACTCAGAGTGCGACATTCCCAGCTCGGAGTTCGACATTCGAATCTTACTCGGTGTTCTACATTCCCAACTCGGAGTTCAACATTCCCAGCTCGGAGTTCAACATTCAAACGAAACTCGGACTTCAACATTCCCTGCTCGGAGTTCGATATTCCTAGCTCGGAGTTCAACCTTCAAACCCAACTCGAAGTTCATCATTCCCAGCTCGGAGTTCGAAATTCAAACCCAGCTCCGAGTTCGACAATCCCAGCACGGAGTTCGATATTCGAATCCAACTCGGAGTTCGACATTCCCAGTTCGGAATTCGATATTCGAACCCAGCTCGGAGAATTGCCGAATAAATGGACCATATATTGTATTTGAGCTTTATGTTTTCATATCTCATTTTTTATTTTTTGTCGCTCATAATATCCGTAACAATACTCTATCATATCAGGGCAGTGATATGGTAGACGGAAAAACATGCTTGGGAATAACTGGACATAGCTTGTAAATAACTGAACATCACCGGTTAAAAGTTGGTCCATATATACTTTTTCTAACAATTTTCTATTAGTTTTCACTTCCGATGAATTCTACATCCTTCTCAGCACTGAGATATGATACTTATAACTAATTCACGAATATATTATATAACTGCACAGCACATTAAAACAGAGTAATCCCTTACATCGGAGACAAAACTATAGGCCAACTGGGAAATAATTGAATTTGCCAGGAAATCATATGATAGTTTCAGGAATTGATCGGGTATAATAATTGTTTAGAGATGTTGAACCACCCTTCTTATAGTATTATCAATTAACAGATTTAACTCTTAAACATCATATGAACATTTCTTGATAATCCCGTAGAGAAACATATATTTAAAACTGCAACTAAGTTGTATGTAAAAAGAAGTATTATTTGCATGGCGTAGATACTACTTTTACCAGTGCGTGACTGCACGGGGGAAATGAGGTAAATCTGAATTGTATAGCTCCACAACTGATCAATACATTTACTTGTTCAAAATTTTCTACGTCATCAAATAGAAAATTAATCTCGCTTTTCACAGATATTGCAATGTGTGAATTGTACATATCTATTGTTGTGTATTCACTGTCTAATAGTCGAAACCGTGTAGACAGAACAAGATGGCGGCCAGCAAAGCATGCGAGAGGTATGTACATTGAAAATCTTCCTTTGTATATTTTGATTATTTCGATCAATCAATGTAACAGACATGCACCTAAATGCTCGATGCTTAAAAACATACCCGTCGTATGCCCGTGCTAAACGTGCAATGCCAGTAATCGGCGTTCAAAGCTGATGGAATTCAGTTTTGAATATTTGAAGCGGTGGCCTATCACCGTTTTTGACCATAAGTTCGTTTCTAGCCAAATTTTTAACCAGTTTGGGGATAAAATATTTGATATATATCCATTAGAATGCAAGTAACCGCATCATGCACCATCGAATAGAATGCAAGTAACCGCATCATGCACCATCGAAAGTCCGTTGATGGAGATATTTGAGTTTTAAACAAATGCGTGGTAAACCGGCTTTTAGGGTCATCCACGGATGGTTCAGTATCATTGAATTTATTATAAACGTGTTAAACACACTTTATGGTCCGTGTATTATGTCTTATTTCTTTCTTTATTTTACTTCTATCTATCCTCTCTTTTATTTCATATTCTTAGCATTACTATCGAAGCCATGTCCGTTGAGTTATGATCAAAGTTCAACGTACACATGTAGATGTAGATGTAGATGTAGATGTATAGCCAATAATCTGGCGCGAATACGCGTGACAAATCGTATACAATCGTAACTAATCGGTAATTTCCGTGTCACTCCGGTAAATAAATCGTGATAAACATTCGAGTTGGATAAAATGCTATGGTAAAGGAATCGAGATAAACATTCGGTTATTTCCGTGATATGATATTTTTTAACCCCCTATTTCACCCGTGTGATAAAGCTGTATTGCCCGGCAACTAGATTCTGGTTGATATGACTAGCTAGGTTTATGTCGTATCGTATATTCAAAAACAGCGTATTTATATGCAAGTATGTCATGTATGTGATACAAAGGTTTACACGAAGAAATCGCTTCTCGTTGTTTTGTAAACTATAATAGCTTGAAACAAACAGTTTAAAACAACGGTATTCGGTCGCGTGAGCAAGTAGTGTAATCATTATGTGACGTCACTCTGCGTTCTGTGTAAACCTTTGTCTCTTTACGCATGGAATTGTAAAATGGTATTTGAAAAAAATACGGAAAATAGAATAGAAACGCGAATTAACTGGACACCGTCAGAAAATAACTAAATCACACGACATACAACTTCGATATAGACATTCGACATACGACATTCGACATACAACATTCGACATTCGACATACATCATTCGACAAACATCATTTTTAAAGTGAATGTCGGACATACATCAATCGACATTCGACAAACATCATTTTCAAAGTGAATGTCGTTCACGAGACATACATCAATCGACATTTGACACACATCATTTTTAAAGTGAATGTCGTTCACGAGACATACAACATTCGACAAACATCAGTTTTAAAGTGAATGTCGTTTCACGCGACATACAACATTGGACATACAATTTTCGACACAAGACATTCAACATTTTACATACAACATTCAATATACAACATTTAACTTTCGATATACAACATACAACATTCGACATTCAAACCGAATGTCGTTTAAAGCGATACACTGACGTAACGCCAGCTACTGGTACTACTGCAAAAATGCGTTCTAGCGGTGTTTTGGTAGTTGTCACGACGTTGCTTCATTTAGAAAGGTTTGATAATTATATATCACTGGAAAGAGGAGGGAACGACAATTCTACTGGTGTCAAATACTTAAACACCAATACTTCTTTTAAAAGTAATACTTATTCTACCAAAGAAAACAGCGTCAATTGTGCATGTCCCAACGTAACAAATGGACTTAAACTGCGCAAGAAAACTGCAGTTTATTCAATGCCGGGAAACCGCAGACTCATTATTTGTGAACCAGACGACATTGACGTCACTGCGGATCACGTGCATATTCTAACGTCAGCCCAAAAAGGTTGTTCAAATACAATCGGAATGTGATTTCACTTAGGAAAATGTCCCGGATGTTGTCAAGAACTATCATATATGAAGTCTCGATTTATTGTTTTATGATATTTTTACGGAACTTTATAAACAAAAACAAAAAATCCCCAAAAGCACGTTTCACACGTCCGCATGCAATTATCACACCGGCTATTTTATTTATAAAAGCGCTTTACATTAGTTTTGCCTCTCAGGTTAATATTTCCTCTTTGAGATTTAAAGATGAATGGCCACCCTTTTTGTAGTATTATCAATTAACAAATTAAACTCTTAAACATTATATGAACATTTCTTAATAGTCCCGTTATTCCGTCTACCATATCACTGCCCAGATATCATAGAGTATTTTACGGACATTTATCAGCGAGAAAAAGTGAACGATGAGATATGATTACATATTGTTCAAACACAATATATGGCCCATTTACTTTCCAGTAATGTCCAATATTCTCCCAGCTATGTCCAGTTATGTCCCATCACGTTTTTCCGTCCACTATATCACTGGCCTGATATAATACAGTATTTTTACGGATATTATCACCGAGACAACACAAAGATCATATATGATGATATACTGGTCAAATACGATATATGGTCCATTTATTTTCCGACAATGTCCAGTATTTCCCCAGCTATGTCCAGTTATTTCCCAGCACGTTTTTCTCTCTACCATATTACTGCCGTGATATAAAAGAGTATTGTATGGAAGCTTTAATGAACCACCCAGATGATGTGATGAGTCATTAATATTTGTCGCTTTAACGTAATCTATAGTGTTAAGACATCTTACGATAACGACTTGGTTGCTGTGTGTTTAGATAATGAAAACAATATTCTTTGTCAATGGGTGTAATAACAAAAGGAGTTATGGATATAGATTAAAACGGCATGACAATATACATATATTTTTTTACGGAATACCCTTTGTAATAAATTGAATGACCATAACCGTTTTTGTCTCGCCCACGATAGTGGGAAGCGAGACATAGCAGTCACTCGATTTTTTATGAAACTTTGTCAAATGCTTTGCTGGGTACATCCTCACGCCAAAATATCCAAGGTCTAGGTCATATTTTGCGTTATTTTCCCAAACCTTAGCCTTGGTTAGGTAACTTAACCTTGATTATGTAACTTAACCTCAGTTAACTGTATACATGTGATTGCCTCATTTTCTTTATTTGATACTTGGTCATATGTATTGTTGGCATTGGTGGACATCACTGAACGACACAAATTACCAAGGTCATATTTGCTTATTGTCCCCAAACTTAACCTTGGTTAGGTAACTTAACCTTGGTTAGGTAACTTAACCTCAGTTAACTTTATGTGATTGCCTCACTTTACGTCTTTGATACTTGCTCATATGTATTGTTGGCATTGGTGGACATCGCTGAACGACAAAAAATGCCAAGGTCAAGGTCATGTTTTTCGTCTCAGTTTTGTTAGGTAAGTTAACCTCATTTAAAAAAAAAAATCTGATGACTTTAAATTCTTTGTTTGATACTTGGTCATATGTATTGGTGGCATTGGTGGACATCACTGAACGACAAAAAAATACCAAGTTCAAGCAAAGTGAGAATATGGACGATTCTGCAACTGCTCTGCGCAAAGTAGGACTTATTAAAAGCCCGACGATTCCGGATTGTGCAGGTCTATTCCGGAATTGCGCAAGGGGTTAATCGATATACATTATGCAGCATGTGTCGGCGCAATTTGAAAATGTTTTTCGCAGAGTACGAATTTGTGTTGGGATTTGAAAAGGAATATAGTGTTTGAAACCTATTTATTTCTATTTACTTACAGGTCACACTGTTGCCAAAAAAATGTGTTTCAATTTTCTCTGGAATAACCACCCAGACAAAAGAGATCTATTGTAACTCAAGATTATAATTATTGTGAATGATCAATATTAAACAGTTCAATCATTCTCTGAAATTAACGTGGATTAGTCTTTTGATTGGGAATATAAAATGTATGGTATGGAAATCCATAAACACATGTACACATTCACCACCAGTATGCTATTTTTCAGGAATGATTATGTAAAGAAAAACTTGCAAGAAATGTGCAAT
Source organism: Cyrtodaria siliqua (assembly GCA_037043455.1). NCBI lineage: Eukaryota > Metazoa > Mollusca > Bivalvia > Adapedonta > Hiatellidae > Cyrtodaria > Cyrtodaria siliqua. The sequence continues at coordinate 12,138 of JAWPHD010021390.1, read as the reverse complement.
TTCTGAAAGGATGTTTACACAAGTCTTCATCTTACTAGATGTTAATAAATCATTGTCATGGAAAGATTTTTTAACACAACCGTAATGGTATAATAATAACATTAAGATCGGAAGATCATGTGTTTCTTTTTATAAAAGATGGTATGATAAAGGTATTTTACTTATTAATGCTAGAATGGATAACAATCGTAATATTCTCTCTTTTACAGTATTTATCGAAAGGTTTGCTGTACAGTAACGTTTTTCAGAATATGAAGGTATGATTGCAGCAATACGGGACTACCTTCAAAAACAAAATTTCTCTCATCTTGCCATTAATTTAGACAATTTAGACAACATTGAAGGAATCTATTCGATAATAAGAGTAGGACACGGTTCCCGGAATACTATGTATCCTTCCCCACTCTCTGGGGCGGCTCTTAATAACCTATACTGTGTTGATGAGCCGTTAAACAACATTCAATTCAATTCAGGGCAAAATAAACAAGATAACAACAAAAGCATGCCACTACCCAAAACAGTGAGCGAAAACAGAGCAGAACACTAATAATATGTGACTCTTTACTATCAGGTGTAAATTGCTGAATGTCAACCTGTTCCCGGTGGCACTATTGAAATTATTATTGATACGATGCAGATCTTTGAAGTAGCCAAATTCGACAACATTGTGGTGTATGTCGGTGGTAACAATGCAGCGAGAAACACAGACATCGAATATTTTGAAGAAGAGTTTGAGAGCTTCTGACACATATAAAAAGCAAAAACTGAAGCTGTAATTTGTATCTGTGTACATCATGTCCAAGGGGTGATACAGACGTAATGGATGTCAATAATGTGATCACTCAGTTAACTAAAGTAAATGGAATCAAGTGTGTCGACACAAATTTAGCCTTCTACGACAAACAGACCCAATTGCGTTCCAATTTCTACAAACCCGGTGACAACATGCATCTATCCAGCTTAGGGATCAAACGAGTACTCGGCACCATAGACCAACACTTACATATTGTTGAAAACTTTGAGCATTGTGCCTATTCGATCAATCTGTCTTACACAGGACCAAGTTACAGTTGTTGAGGATCAGAACCTAGCAGGAATGAAGAAAGTCATTACCATGAACTGGAACCATGATTCTGGTACCATTACGGAACCATGATTCTCACCAATCGAACAACCGAAACGGTCACTATGATACTGGTGATATAAGGCGATACAATGACGGCCAGACGATTCCAAACAGATATTTTCAGCAAACCAACAACAACGATAAGCATAGTAACCTAAAAAGGAATCATCGTAAAAATGAAGAATATCGGCACCACTACTCTCATACTCAATACGCAGGGTATCAAAATGCAGAAAGATGCATCAAATGTGGACTTACAAACCATTCAACAAGTGAATGTCACCATCAAAACCAAGTGCAATGCTTCAAATATAAACTATATGGACATAAAGATTCCTCCGGCTTATGTTTGAGCAAATAGGATATTGGCAAATATGCCACAAAAAAGTATATTCAATTACATTCATTTTCAAATTATTTCCTTTTACTGGAAGACATATGTGAGAATTGTAATCTAAGAAAACGCGATTGCATCGTAACAAATTCAGAAACAACTTTAACAGATATATTAAGTATAAGCAGAAGATATAGCGATGAAACCTTAATTGATAAAAGTACACATCAAATCGAAAGTGAGCAAAATGAATTCTATGATGTCTTAACACTGTGTGACAGAACAAGTTCTTATATATTAATTGTAATACTGTATGCAATGATATAACACAAAATGAAATTTTGCATGCTGGAACTAGTCTTTCCAAGAACCCCAGTCAACATTCTCTTGATTTAGGGTTATCAGATAAAGGTTTAAAAATTGGTCACATAAATATTCGAGGTATACAAAATAAATTTGACCAAATAGAGCTGATGTTGAATAACACTAGCTAATTTTCAACTCTTTAGAAAAGACAGAATAATAACAAGGGAGCGAAAGTACCAGGTCGTGGAATTATTATGTATGTTAACAATGGGGTGAAGGTAGAGAAAATATGTGATTTAGAGAAGAATGAAATGGAGTGTTTATGGCTAGAAGTATTTCCAACGAATTCAAAGAGATTTTTGGTGGGTATGATATACTGGCATCCGAATGAAACAGTTAAATGTAATGAACATTTTGAAAACTTCATAGAAAAAGTGCACGAGAAACAAAAGGAAATTTCGTATAGGTCATATAAACATTTTATTGAACAAGGTTTTATGAATGGTTTGCAATCTGCACCATGGGATGTCATTAAGGTGTTATGAAACCGTAGAGACTTGGTCATCTATGCTTTGTTTATGGATATTTTAGATAAACATCTGCCACTAAAAACCCATACAGTCAAGTATAAGCAACAACCAAAACGGATAACTCCTGATATTATTGAAGCTATTATGACAAGGGACAGATACGAATCTCTAAACGATGAAACTCAATACAAAATATGACGAAGTAAGGTTGTTAAATAAATAAATCAATCTAAAAAAGCACAGTATACAACAATGATAAATGAAAATAATAATAATCCAGGCAGTGTGTGGAAATTATTTAAGGAAATAGGGATAAATAAAAAGAAATGTAGTGCAACTATTTCATCTTTAAAAATTGGCGAAAATGAATTTGAAGATGGCAGTGATATTGCGAATGAATTTAATTTTTTTGTTTTTGTTTCTGTGGCTTCAAATATAAAAGAACCAATTAACATCTCAGAATTTGACAAACTTAAATCATTCTGTCATATCAAAATTTCTTCTGAAACCTACTTTTCAATTCCTGAAATTTCCATGGAAACAATTAAACAAAAGCCACAGGATGTGATAATATTGGCCCACGTTTGCTTAAAATAACAGCACCTCTTATTGCAGATTGTGTCACCTACATTTGCAACCACAGTATAAAAAAATCCAAAATAACTACAGACTCATCTCAATCCTACCAATTCTCTCAAAATTACTAGAGAAACATGTAGATGATTCATTAATGAATTTCCTTATATATTATAATTAACTATACAAAACTCAGACTGGTTTTAGACCTAACCATTCTTGTGAAACTGCTTTAGTAGGAATGATTGGTAAATGGCTCGAAGCTGTAAATAATGGATCTTTGATTGGAGTTGTAATGGTCGACTTCAAAAACGTTTTCGATCTGGTTGATCACACATTTTTGTTAAAAAAAGGTGATATAATTTTGTGGTTTTCTTTATATCTACTCAATAGAAAGTAAAAGGTATCTGTTAACAACATTACATCTGTGGAAAATTGTATAGTTAATGGTGGGCCACAGGGCTTAATGTTGGGTCCACTACTATTCTTAAGGTTTATTAATGATTTACCACTTTATACTGACTTCGTAAACACAGACCTTTATGCAGATGACACTACCCTATACGAAATAGGAGATTCTTGCCAAACAATTGAATGTAATTTACAAACAGCCCTAGATAGTTTATCAAACTGGTGCAAATGTAATGGCATGCTTATAAATACCACAAAGACTAAAGTAATGTTAATAACTAATCATCAAAAGAGAGCCAGTTCGACTTTTGAAAGTTAACTTTAGATTTAAACTGTGATAATTTAAATACAATTGCAAATGACAAAACTCTTGGAGTTTTTGTAGAAAATAACTTGACTTGGTCAATCCACATATTAGATAAAATATGCAAAAACATTACATCAAATATATGGCTTCTACCTAGAATTAAAGAATATTTATCTACCGAGCACAGATCTCAGTTTTACAAAACATTCATTCAACCCCATATAGACTATTGTAATACAATTTGGGAAGGCTTTTCATCTCAGATGAATCTTATTAGAATTGTTTGTCTTCAAAAACGCGCATGCAAAATAATAATGGACTATAATGTGGTAGATGTATTAGAAACCATGCAAAAATTGAAAATATTAACAGTCTTTGAACGATTATATCTAAGAAAAGCAATGCATAAAGTGACCAAATCAGAAACACCTCAATATGTTAATGACATTTTTAAACATAGAATGGCAAATGATAATGTGTCAGTGCTAAGATCAACATCAACATATACATTTATTCTACCAAGGCCAAACAAAGAAATTTACAAACAAAGTGTTGCATATTCAGGACCTATTATATGGAACAGCTTACTAGATAAATTAAAAACGCTGAATACTATTGATGCATTTCATTCAAATTTCATAAAATGGGTGAAAGGAACCTAATGTTCGAATCAAATACTTATATATTTTAATACACCATTTTTAAGTAAAGCGGACAGGGTTTGTGAAATAATTTTGTTGTATATATTTAAATAGCAGTTTTCACCATTTGTTCATAGGTATGTATATGTATAATTCCAATTCCATTTTCTTTTTTGATGTTATTAATTATGCTTGCTTTTTTTCTTTTTCCATAGCTTCCATATATTTATTCATCTCAGAGCTTCTTTCTTTTGTACAAATTAAGGAGGGGAAACGCGTGTATGTGTGTTAAAGTGTTTGCAACGTTTAGTGTGAATGCAAAAATTGAACATTTAATAATTAAAAACAATATTTCATTTATTGATTACTGCTTTATTTGATTTGTTTTGTCATTTGCAAATTTGTATATATTGTAGCATGGTCGGTGACATTTCCTTTGATGAATGCAGAGCATTAAATCGTTTAATCTAGGGTAACTAAAGGGGCGTGGCTATACCGTACTACACCTACCAGATATTGGAGTTTAGAGTACGGTCACTATGTTGTCACAGTGTTACTAAGTACGCCATGCTACAAAAAAGATAAGAGTCTGTCTCAGCTCGTTGGTTATTTAAAAACACCTCGATGGGCTAGGCCAAACTCGGTGTTTAAATAAGCCAACTCGCTGAAACCAGACTCTATCTATTACATAGAGGGTCTCATGGAAGATTAGTTTATAAGTAAATGTGTTCTACTCTGTAAATAAAGACTATTATTATTATTATTATTTATTTCTTAATTTGCAGTCACGCGCCAGGTATCTGCACTGTACCTGTCGTGGTGCGTAATCTTGCTAATCTAAGGAACGAGGATGAAAATAAGGCTGAAGTTAATAATACGGTAAGTTAAATATACTGTACCATGGTGTCTTGTTGCCTAATCTTGCTAATCTAAGGAACGAGGATGAAAATAAGGCTCAAGTTAATAATGCGGTAAGTTAAATATACCGTACCATGGTGACTTGGTGTCCAGTCTAAGGAACGAAGATGGAAATGAGATTCACGGTAATAGTGCGGTAAGTTAAATATACTGTACCATGGTGTCTTGGTGTCCAGTCTAAGGAACGACGATGGAAATGAGATTCACGGTAACAGTGCGGTTAGTTAAATATACTGTACCATGGTGTCTTGGTGTCCAGTCTGAGGAACGAAGATGGAAATGAGATTCACGGTAACAGTGCGGTAAGTTAAATTTACTGTACCTGGTTGTCTTGGTGTCCAGTGTAAGGAACGAAAATGGAAATTAGATTCACGGTAATATTGTGGTAAGTTAAATATGCTGTACCTGGTTGTCTTGGTGTCCAGTCTTAGGAACGAAAATGGACTATTATTATTATTTATTTCTAAGGAACGAAAATGGACTATTATTATTATTATTATTTATTTCTTAATTTGCAGTCACGCGCCTGGTACCTGCACTGTACCTGTCTTGGTGCCTAATCTTGCTAATCTAAGGAACGAGGATGAAAATAAGGCTCAAGTTAATAATGCGGTAAGTTAAATATACCGTACCATGGTGTCTTGGTGTCCAGTCTAAGGAACGAAGATGGAAATGAGATTCATGGTAATAGTGCGGTAAGTTAAATATACTGTACCTGGTTGTCTTGGTGTCCAGTCTAAGGAACGAAAATGGAAATGAGATTCACGGTAATAGTGCGGTTAGTTAAATATACCGTACCATGGTGTCTTGGTGTCCAGTCTAAGGAACGAAGATGGAAATGAGATTCATGGTAATAGTGCGGTAAGTTAAATATACTGTACCTGATTGTCTTGGTGTCCAGTCTAAGGAACGAAAATGGAAATGAGATTCACGGTAATAGTGCGGTAAGTTAAATATACTGTACCATGGTGTCTTGGTGTCCAGTCTAAGGAACGAAGATGGAAATGAGATTCACGGTAATAATGCGATAAGTTAAATATACTGTACCATGGTGTCTTGGTGTCCAGTGTAAGGAACGAAGATGGAAATGAGATTCACGGTAATAGTGCGATAAGTTAAATATACTGTACCATGGTGTCCAGTGTAAGGAACGAAGATGGACATGAGATTCACGGTAATAGTTCCGTAAGTTAAATGTACTGTACCATGGTGTCTAGGGCATACACGTTATACTCATTCATATTTATTACAAGCAGAGCAATTACCAGAATGTATACCCTGCTTTGCACCGTTAACGGTCAAACACATCTTGTTGGGATGTGTAGACTTTGATCCTATGCGTCAAAGTTACTACAATGTTAATACTATGAAAGAGTTATTTGATACTATAGATTTTTTCTTGTTTTAGAATCAGACTATATAAATCATTATAATGTGTTCTTATATATATTTACTTGTTTATATACCCGTTGACGGGCATTTGTTGATTTACATATATAGTTTATATTACTAACTTTTCATCCCTTATTTTTTAATAGTTTTATTTTAATATATTTACATTAATTTTTAATTGATACTTCATTTCTTCATTTTTCATGAGTTTTTGCGCACAACATGACCTATTTATGTGTCGACGTGCCGTAAAACACCATTCATTCATTCATTCTAAGGAACGAAAATGGAAATAAGACCCACAGTAATATAGCGGTAAGTTAAATATACCCATGGTGTCTTGGTGTCAAGTCTAAGGAATGAAGATGAAAGTGAGACTCACGGTAATAGTCCGGTAAGTTAATTGCACTGTACCATGGTGTCTTGGTGTCCAGTCTAAGGAACGAAGATGGAAATGAGATTCACGGTACTATTGCGGTAAGTTAAATTTACTGTATCATGGTGTTTTGGTATCCAAATTCAGGAACAAAGATGGAAATGAGACTCACGCTAATAGTGCGGCAAGTTAGATGTACTGTACCACGGTTTCTTGGTGCCCAGTCTAAGGAACGAGGATGGAAATGAGACTCACGGTACTATTGCGGTAAGTTAGATGTACTGTACCATGGTGTCTTGGTGTCCAGTCTAAGGAACGAAGATGGAAATGATAATCACGGTACTATTGCGGTAAGTTAGATGTACTGTACCATGGTGTTTTGGTGCCCAGTCTATGGAACGAGGATAGAAATGAGACTCGTGGTATTAGTGTGGTAAGTTAAATATACTGTACCATGGTGTCTTGGTGTCCAGTCTAAGGAAATAAGATGGAAATGAGACTCGCGGTACTACTGCGGTAAGTTAAATATACTGTACCATGGTGTCTTGGTGTCCTATCTAAGGAAAGGAGATGGAAATGAGACTCGCGGTACTAGTGCGGTAAGTCAGATGTACTGTACCATGGTGTCTTGGTGTCCAGTTTAAGGAACGAGGACGGAAATAAGACTCACGGTACTATTGCGGTAAGTTAGATGTAATGTACCATGGTGTATTGGTGTCCAGTCTAAGGAACGAAGATGGAAATGAGAATCACGGTACTATTGCGTTAAGTTAGATGTACTGTACCGTGGTGTCTTGGTGTCCAGTCTAAGGAACGAGGATAGAAATGAGACTCACGGTACTATTGCGGTAAGTTAGATGTACTGTACCATGGTGTTTTGGTGTCCAAATAAAGGAACGTAGAATGAAATGAGACTCACGGTAATAGTGCGGTAAGTTAGATGTACTGTACCATGGTGTCTTGGTGTCCAGTCTAAGGAACGAGGATGGAAATAAGACTCACGGTACTATTGCGGTAAGTTAGATGTAATGTACCATGGTGTATTGGTGTCCAGTCTAAGGAACGAAGATGGAAATGAGAATCACGGTACTATTGCGTTAAGTTAGATGTACTGTACCGTGGTGTCTTGGTGTCCAGTCTAAGGAACGAGGATAGAAATGAGACTCACGGTACTATTGCGGTAAGTTAGATGTACTGTACCATGGTGTCTTGGTGTCCAGTCTAAGGAACGAGGATGGAAATGAGACTCACGGTACTATTGCGGTAAGTTAGATGTACTGTACCATGGTGTTTTGGTGTCCAAATAAAGGAACGTAGAATGAAATGAGACTCACGGTAATAGTGCGGTAAGTTAGATGTACTGTACCATGGTGTCTTGGTGTCCAGTCTAAGGAACGAGGATGGAAATGAGACTCCCGGTACTATTGCGGTAAGTTAGATATACTGTACCATGGTGTTTTGGTATCCAAATTAAGGAATGTAGATGGAAATGAGACGCACGGTAATAGTGCGGTCAGTTAGATGTACTGTACCCTGGTGTCTTGGTGTCCAGTCTAAGGAAAGAAGATGGAAATGAGACTCGCGGTACTAGTGCGATAAGTTAAATATACTGTACCATGGTGTCTTGGTGTCCAGTCTAAGGAACGAAAATGTAAATGAGACTCGCGGTACTGTAACATGGTGTCTAAATGTTTGCTTTTACATATTTTATTAAATTTTAAGGAGATGGGACAGACTAATTAATCCAATATTCAGCGAATCTTAAGTGCTCTAAGGATAATTTAGTATAATATATATATAATCAATCCAAGGTGACTGATAAAAATTGCTTCTATCTAATTCATACGTTAGCCTATACATAATATTTGCAATTTTGTCACCAATATGGAAAATTGCGATTTACATTCAAGTAATGCTACAAAGCAATGTACGAGGTGTTGCGAATGGGTCCCGTTTCTCGAAATCTATCCTCCGAAAACGTGAAACCACAGGAATATAAAAGATACATAAATTGGGAGACATAATGCAACCTTAATTCCAGAGGATTGTGGATGTGGTGAATCTCAAAAGGACTCAGATTGGCAATCCAGCCTGACAAGCAACCAACACCTCATGGCTCAAATTTAGGACTAGTATCATGCGTTAAGTCAAAATTACAAATGTTTCTGAATTTCCAATAAATAAATATTTCAAAGAGAAATTGAGAATGAGAAAGCATTATTATTGTTAAGAAAAACTTTTAGTAGTACAAAACATATTTTTGTTGGAAAATGTACTTTGAAAATTTACGCTAACCAAGGATTAAGCTAACCGATCTTTGAACACCAGGGCCCTGACACTTTTATGCAAGTTGATAATAAATTAACTGGCAAATTATATTACACCCAGCAGTTCACATAAAGATAGTACACACATATAAACATGTATATGTATATGAAATACACATAATATTTTCCAGTCAATGACAATTTGTATAATTTGAAGATCATCTGTATATGTTACTAGCTAAAAGGTATTTGGCAACTATTAAGTATAAAATTGTTTCATATGATTTTATATTAATAATCCTAAATACTGATCAATAAATATTTACTTGATTGTTCTCCCATGCGTGGTGAAGGAAGTGCAATAAGCCTTGTCATTTCGATTTCCATGCATAGGCGTAGAAGCCGGGGGTCGGGTTGGGGGCATGGAAGATGTTGCTGCTGAAAGTGTTTAAAGAGTTTGCTGCTTTGTGATGTTTGAGCCGTGCCAATATATTAACACATGTTAGACTAGTGAAATTATTTCTGACTGCATTCAATATGATTAGTCTCATTAAACCTTAAAGGAGCTTGTAGGAATATTCTTTAAACGTTGACTAGTGTTTGGCATGAGGAGAGATGACATGTAATCGTTTTATATTGGGATATATGCCCGAGCTGTCCCGTGCATTATTGTTGCGAGGCTTTAGGTCAATCGGACAGAATATCGGCCAATAGGGAAAAAACAAGGCCAATATGAAGGAACTTGCCAATACGAATCATGTCATAATAATTGCATGCTCAATGTTTTGCTCATGTTTATCACTTGATATATGTTAAGCAATGTCTCTACAAAATGCTCCGGATAAATATAAGTAACATACGTAGAAATACTCATTCATTAACTTCTACTACAGAAATAAAATAAAGCAAAAGTGCATTCAGTTTCCTCATCGTGCGCGACCCTTTCTCAAGGCTTTTGTCGGCCTTTATAGATAAACTAGTAGCCCAAAACCCAACTTATTGGAAGATCTTTGGAACAAAGTCTATATACAGACATACGCAGCATTTGGATATTTCAGAACAGACTAAACTGAATGACAAAACTGACGGCCACGATGTCACCTTTCCAGAATTTCTAATGGTCAGTAGCGGAATAACTGGAAAAAACTTGGACGCTCATTTTATGAGTACTTTTCGAAGTTGCAAGCAGTGTACATCTCATTTTTCTTACATCAGAAGTATGGAAACCTTTCGGGACGATGCTTTATTTATCATTAAGAAAGTGGGAATGAATTCGTCCATTGACGCAATGGAAAAGATATTTAATAACTTAACGGTAGACGATGCAATACTGGATAGCATTTATAGCCCATTTGGATGGAAATCAACCATTGAGGAAATCATATCATGGGAAAAGGCATTGAAACGGATATGGTTAAAATTACAGATGCGAGGGATTATTGAACTTAATCAAACGTTTCCACTTTCACTTAACGAGATTATAAATATATCAGCTGACGATTTTATAAACATAGCTAGGACGGCTCACAATATATCGGACCCAGAGGAGCTAAAACGGTAAAAAGCTATTGTTAAGACAGAAACTTTTGCAAGCGTACCTTTAGAATATTTGGTAGCTTTAAGAACGCATTCCGATCAGACATTTGAGTTATTCGTTACAAACTTTCACCTGACTACATTTTTGACAGAGGCTACGAACCTAAACAGCCTTCCGTGTTTTTCAACTATTCCCATTTGAATTAGTATTTCAAACAGTTCACTTATGGAAGAAAATCGCCTTGGTGATGTCATATTTTGCCTTTTATTTTGAATATTTATCAATATTAATAAATGTGGGATTTTGTTTTCAATATTTTATTTTGATGAACATCTTTAGAAAATAATAAGTGGAATCAATTTTACTATATTGCCTGTTGATGCTGCCTTGTTGGTTTGAGATTAGATCATGGCGGGGATTTCTTTATTTACACTGTCCTGTTTTAATGGGATGACAGTAGGGTAAGTGTGAGGTTTGGTGCACCCTAGAACCGGTTTAAACCCCCAGTGGCATTTGTTGCCACTGACCGTTCCAAGGCGGTAGCCCTATTGTCAAAAAAAGAGTATGATAATGGACCTTTGGAAACGGCCTTTTGTGATGTCGTTTGCATTTTTTATTACTTTTGCCTTCTCGTTTGTCTGTTTGCGTGTTTGTTTTTGTGTTTTGTGGTTGACTGTCGTCCTTGAATGCTGCTTTCCCTGTCCGATATTTTTATCTTTCTTAATTTTTAAGGCCCGTAGGGACGTATTATGTCGTGGCGTTGTCCGTCCGTCTATCTATCCGCATATATGTTCACTATCTTAATTAGATGGTCGGAGGTGTGGCTTAACACAAAGGAATTTAATGCAATTTATTCCGTATCCACTTAAGTATGTTGTTCTTTAAGTGGTCATTCCTTTGAACTTAAACAAAGGTAAAAACCACTTAAGGTACTGTCGGTGGTGACGTCTGTCTGTCTTTTAACTTTTATCTAGTTTAATAATATTTTATTGCATATATGTTACAATACATCAATTCAACATCACACTATTCATGCAAACATATGTAACAAGTCATTACAACATTAGTTATAGTTCTCTCCATTGTGGCTGAAAAAGTGTACGTGGTTATCGGTTTGAAATTGTAACAATACATTTAAATATAAATTTGATAAGGAAAAACGAAGAAAGAACAAATCCAAAAATTTAAACTATGCCGTGCTATTCTACCCCCACGCAATCTCCGCCGAAATAACACCACATAACATTCCCCGTTCAGTTTGACAGAAACATAGCGACAGTTGATAAAGACAAAATACAACATTATTTTGATACAAAGTTAAGGATTTTAGAATCGTTTAGTGTTTTTAATACAGTTTTGAACTTGAGTATTGGAGGTGTGTAACAGAGTCATGCATGGGGTACTTAACTTATTTCTC
>JAWPHD010021389.1:0-28431 GCA_037043455.1 Cyrtodaria siliqua | reverse complement strand
TAAAAGGCCATAACTCCACCAAAATCATTCAACCGGAACAAGGCGACAATATACGAAACTAGGCTTGGTACTGATCATCCTATCTGGTCAGGGGTTCAGGAGAACTAGTCCTGACAAAGTTTGTGACACAGCCGACAGACAGATGACATTTACACAACACAGATGACAAACAGAAAACTGACAGACAGCACGAAAACCTTATATAAGTAGTATATAAGTAGTAACTATATAAGCTGCCTACCCAACAATTGTTTTCGCAATACCTTATGCCTAACAACATTGGCCAATCTAATAACAAGGCTTTTCCAAAGGAAAACGTGGCTAAAAAGGGCTTGAATGAACTGAAATCTGAAGTCAAGACTTGGTAGGAAGCATGATCAGGATGAGGTGATGTCAATAAATGTCTGAAATCTGACCTTCATCTTCAAGGTGTGATTCAGATAAGACAACATACATGTATATTGTATGTCAATGAGGTATTGAAAATGCAGATATTTTGTTATGGCTCCCATAGACTTGCTCTAGTTTAAAGTTGAAAAACATATCTCCGATAAATACTGCATGTCAAGAGGGGTAGTAGCAGGACTTCTTGTACAGCTCCATTTATGTTGTAGAAAATGGTATGTCTAATTATAAACATTCTAATGCCCAATGTTCAACAAGTTTTCATATACTTCAGGTTTTCAAGTGCCCTAAAGCAAAATAATAGGGATAAAGTACATCCGACGACAAGGGTAAAAAAGGAGCCGAATCTGTAACCTGCGGATTCATAGTCGACTGGGCCACTGTGCCACAAAGACAGAAATAAGTGGTGAACATCAATAGAAATAAACAAGAACAAGAGGCCCAAGAGGGCCTGTAGATGCTCTGCTTGAATGATGTGATTCAAAAACATAAATATGATGGAGGCCAACCCAAGAAACATGTTTCCTATATATAACTATGTAAACTTTGGGTTATCGTGGTGGCCATTTTGAATATTTGACGACAACGAAAAACACAAACTTGATAGAGGCCAACAACAGGAAAAGATTGCATATGAATTTAACTAGAATGGAATAAGTGGTAATATGTCGTTTGATAAATAAATGTCCTTAAATTTGACATAAGTTTAGCCATGGTGGCCATCATGGATAACTGGAGGCCCCAGAAATGCAAATCTGAGGGGGACTAACCCAAAGATCATTGTGATTAAGTTTCATCAAAATCCTTCAAGCAGTTTCAGAGAAGATGTCATTTTTAACGTTTTCCTATATAACTCTATGTAAACTTTGGGTCGCTGTGGCAGCCATTTTGATTATTCTACAATAACGAAAAACACAAACTTGATAGAGGCTAACCCAAGGAACACGTTTCTGATATTTGACAAGAATGCAATAAGTGGTTTCTTTCGGAGATGTTTGAAATTTCCTTAAATTTGACCCAATTTTAGACATGGTGACCATCTTGGATGACTGGCAGCCTTGAAAAACACAAACCTGAGAGGGACTACCCCAAATATCATTGTGCTTAAGTTTCATCAAAATCGTTCAGGCGGTTTCAGAGAAGATGTCATTTTTAACGTTTTCCTATATAACTCTATGTAAACTTTGGGTCGCCGTGGCGGCCATTTTGATTATTTGACGATAACGAAAAACACAAACTTGATAGAGGCTAATCCAAGGAACATGTATATGATATTTCACAAGAATTGAATAAGTGGTTTCGGAGGAGATGTCGTTTAAAATTTCCTTAAATTTGACCTAGTTTTAGCCATGGTGGCCATCTTGGATGACTGGCGGCCACGAAAAACACAAATCTGAGAGGGGCCCTCTCAAGTAACATCCTCCTGGGCCAGTAGGGCTAAAAACTGTAAAAAATCTATTCAGCAGTTCATAAGAAGATACTTTAAGGTTTTAAACGTTTCGGGTAATGGTGGCCATTTTGGATATTGCACTGACCTAATTTTAACAAATTTTAAAAACATTGACCTAAGGGATCATCCATGTGAAGTTTGGTCAAAATTGAATCGTTTACAATTGGTGACCGAGAGATGAACAGATGACGGACATTTAAGCTTTTTTGGCTCAGGTAAGTTAATAAAAATTGTTTTTTCTTTGTAATTTAACGAATTTATTACTTCAAATTGTGTCCAGGTTCTCTGTTTTAATTAGTGGTCTACAGGAAAGTGTATCTATTACTACATACTTATTTGGGTATATGCTTATTTGTTCCATGCATACAATTTACTGAATAAAAATTAGACGGTAACTGTTATTTGCTTATGCTCAATATTATGCTTTACGTACAATAAACTAGTTCTTGAGAAAAACATGTCTCCCCCAATTGCAACAGCCTAGTCAGGGGCATTAAAAGCTGCAGTTACAATGAAGTAAATTTATAAATAGTTCTAATTTTTGTATGCCAGTGTATAAAGGATGTGTGATGGAATTGAATTGAATTGGGGTTTTAAGGCGCACCAACACATGAAAAGGTTATATGGCGCCTAACAGGCATGAACATGCCAGGCTCATCTTCCATGTACATCGAGATAAAATATGGAAAATGGGCCTAGAACCTTCTCACCCTGAACTGACTCCATTTACGCTGGAGCCACGTTATTGTTTTTCTGCCACTGCTCTTTTGATGCGAGCGAGATAGCACCTGAAACAATGCCGGGATCATGATGAAGACCTTTAATGAACATGAACAAAAAATGATAAATGAACATGAATTTGGGGGGATTCTACCCCTCTGCCTACCCCTCCAAAGGGATCTGCAGTGACCCTATTCTTTGTCCTGTGACCAAACGGGGGCCTCCGGGAACCACATGGGGCGGATGTGTGATGGATAATGAAGGTAACAAGATGTACATGCCAATCATAAAGGATATGTAATGGATAATGAAGGAGAAGTGTTGAGAGCTACGTATGTACATATGTATCAAGGATATGCGACGGATAATGTGTTAACAAGCAAAGGTGTTGAGAAGTACATGTATGCCACTGTATAAAGGATATGTGACAGATAATAAAGGAGGGGTTTTGAGAGGGTCAAATACCAGGCAATACTGTATTTGGTGGAGTAAGTACACCTCGGAGGAAAAGTAACAAGAAGAAAACAATACAAAGTATCCCAAGCCTGCCAGCATAATAATAAATTTATTATGAACATGAGAAATTTTGATTTGAAATGAACAGACATAGAAGTGACTCTATAGTTGAATTGAATTTGGTTTTACGGCGCACCAACACAGATCTATAGTTGCCATCTACATATCAAAGTATTAAACTACGGCGTATTTCCATTTTTAAGTAGCAATACCTATTCTGACTATGACACCAATGCTGGGGTGTTTATAACCTTTATTTATAATTCTAGTTTCTTTTTGATTTAGGCGAGAACTTTGAATCTGTAGCAGAAACAGAATGACCTTGATGTACAAAAATAAGACTATCTGTAGTAATGGCGGCCATATTTGTTGATGGATCAAGATGATTTGTATAAATCTGAGAGAGGACCACCTGAGGAAGTTGTTTAAAGGGACACATGGCAATCTTGAGTTTTATTCAAACATTAAAATTTGCTCCTCGATTTACTTATCCTGCGTCATTTTGACTTTAAAACTGCTTGCATATAATTAAATAAAAAATTGAGATTTCAACGTTCTTCACTATTTTACCAACTTTTTAAATATATTACTAGTGCAATATTATAAAAAGTTAGTAATATGCAAAAATAATTTGCTTTGAACTATTCTAACAATTAATATTAATGATTGAATAAATGCAAGTTAAGAGAAAAACTAACGGGACGCCGTGAGTTTTTGAAAAATCAAGATTGCCGTGTGTCCCTTTAAAGATTTTTCTATTTTCAGCAACGGCCATATTTGTTGATGGATTGGGAAGAGTTGCATAAATCTGAGAGGATGACACAAGGATGCTTCCTGTAAAGTTCTGTTAAATTCTACCCAATAGTTCATGAGAAAAGTTGTTTAAATATTTTTCTATTTTTAGTAATGGTCATCAACAGATAGTTGATGGATCGGGACAATTTGTATAAATGAGAGTAGACCATGCAAGGATGCTTCCTATGAATGCAGTCTATGGTGCGTCATGGCAAATTCCTGCACCCACCTTAAAGTGTAGTGGCCACGTTAACATAGTTGAGTGTATATATGGTTATAGGGGTTGGGATCTCAACGGTTTCCAAGTAAGAACCCACGGGCTAAGTCCAGGTTAACCATAGGTGCTTAACTATTTCTGCTTGCTATTATTGAAGTTCTGTCCTTATTCCAAATTGTCATAACCATAGATTATGGTACTTTTGACACACAATTTGATCCGCTTCAGAGTGACCCCACTCTTTATGCTTTTATAGGGATCCGTCTATAGAAGTATAAACTATGAGATCACTATAAAGCAAGTCAAACTGATTATCAACAGTACCATACTCAATGGTTCTGCCAAATTTGGGAGGTGCTGGAATAAACACATACATTTCCACAATAGCAAACTATAATATTACACCACCTATATCTTGATCAAAAACAATTGCACAACACGGAATGGAATTGTTATGGGCCCTGGGATGGAACTGTTAAGGGCCCCCGTCAACACAATATCTTGGGTTATTTAGACAGCTGGTTTAGAAGCATAACGATGGCCACTAAGATCTGGACGTTCAACTTTTCCATCTAGGAAGAATCTTTGGCAATAACTGAACAAGAGTGCCAAAAATGACACTATATATCTATTCCCCGTCATAAATATGGGGCCGATGAAACGCTGATTTTATCAACGAAATTGTAATACTTATGGTATGGGGCCTAAGAATGAAAGCAAAAGACTGACTGGAGGACAGAACTAAGAGAGATTGAAACTGAATTAGGCTAGAAATGTGTCCATGGGACATGGATCCACCTGCTGAAAATAATCCTCAGAAAATGTAAAATTTTAAAATGTGTCTAACTCCGGTAAGGTCGATTTTTATGCCGAATCCATATGCACATCTTAACATCATAAGTAAGCATCCTGTCAAGTTTTGAAAGAATCTGTTGAAAACTGTTGGGAGGAAATAGACACACAAGGTATTTCTAGACCACCAATACCTTCAGGTATAACCAACAGACCGCAAATAGTTGGTACACTGTGGCATACACATCATGTTACGATGCTTATAAGAAACATTCTGGTGATTTCTGGTGAAAATCTTGCAAGTAATGATTAAGATATAAACAAATGGAAGTCCAACATACTAACTGACACACATATACCCGGACGATTGCTGAGTCGAGATCAGTAAACGGGCTCTAGATATACACCCGGATGACATTGTGATCACAAAGCCGAGATCCATAAACTGTTTTGACAAACATGAAAAATCTCTATATTCAAACTCTGGACCGGTCCTTTGGCATGATAATTTGTCACCCTGGGGATTTCATTTGAACGAACTTGATAGTTCTAGGGGTTGGCAATCATTTATAAGTAAAAACTATGGAAATCTGTTTAAAGGTTCTTGAGAAAAAGATTTTCACGGTTTCGAACTTTTCTGCTCACGACGACCGTCTTGGATGATGTGTTGACCTTATTTTAACAAATTTAATCATACATGTGAATTTTGGATAAAATTGACCAAGCGGCTTCTGAGGAGAAGTTTGAAGAAGTGGCTAACGACGGATGGACGATGAACAGAGTGATCCTAATAGATCCCCTCGAGGTCTGCTCAGATTTGACTGATTATTGAACTTGTTTAAGCGTTTATTGATATAAACATTCTGACAAAATTTGATAAAGACAAAATTAACAAGAAGCATTCTGAGAGACAGCCATATCCCCCACCATAGTATGTTTGCTATGTATGGCCTTGACTTTGATATTGTAGACATGGGTGTTAGTGTGCATGTAAGATTTATGTAGACATGGGTGTTAGTGTGGTGTGTTCATGTAAGATTTATGTACACTATCAATTTTTTTGGTGACCCATTTACTCTCCCAGTAATTTGGCAGGTAGTGGGTCAGGGACCATCACACCATATGCCTTACAAAAAAAGCACATCTATAATATTACACTACACATAAGTGTGAAACACACTGGAGCTCTATTATTTGTACTCATTACGAGACCATCTGTATAGAAGTTTGTCTTTTAAAGATTTAGCTTGTTTGTGTTGTGTTTTATCTCTAGTTGTACTGTTTTTAGGGGAAAAAGATACAAAAAAAAAAATTGGGTTATGTTCTCCCCACATAGCCACATTTCACATCTCACTCATTGTTAATAATAATAATAGACATATAATGTAAAATATCAGACAGTTATAAAGGTTCCTCGGTCAGAATTGACCGAAAACACAAAATTGAAGAGAGGTTTTCTGATATTTATAGATTCAAAGCTAACAAGTATTTTCTATAAAAAAAGGGCCATAACTCAGCGATGACAATATGCGCATCTCCACTTGATATTGATGCTTCCCAGCAAATTTTGCAAAATTTTGGTAAGAGGTTATAGAGAAGTAGCGTGGACAAGAATTTTATATAAATAATTTCAAAGGGCAATAACTCCATGAAAAATTATCGAACGGAACTCAACGACATTATGCGCATCTCCACTTGATATTGATGCTTTCCAGCAAGGTTCGCGAAAATCCGACTTAAGGGTTATTGAGAAATAGCATGGACAAAAGTGTGACGGACGAATGGACACTATTACCATTTTCCCTTGCCTTCGGCGAAAAATGAAGTTTCCTAGAGATTTAACAAAGCAAAATTCAGCGGTTTTTAATAAATCAAAGGTCATAACTCTGGTTTCCTAAATCTGTTCTGGCTGGATTCCAAACATGTTCCAGCTTGAATTGATATCAACAATTTCGCCAAGTTTGGTGGGTAAAGTTTGGATACAAAATGGAATGTGCTTGAATGTTCACAAGGCACAATATGGCATTTTTCAATAAATCAAGGGCCATAACTCTGGTGTTTCCAATGCATTATAATAGCTGTTTTTTAAAAATGATTCATCTTTCATTGATATCAACAATCTGGCTAAGGCTGGTTTAGATCAAATACAAAATGAATTTGCCAGTGTTCACAAAGCAGAATATGGCATTTTTCAATTAATCAAGCGCCAAAATCTACTAAAATGATATAGCTGGTTTTTTAACTTGTCCAAGCTTTCATTAATATCAACAATCTGGCAAATATTGGTACAGACAAAATACAAAATGAAGGTGCTAGAGTGTTCACAAGGCAGAATATGGCATTTTTTAATAAATCAAGGGCCATCACTCTGGTGTTACTAATCTGATATAGCTGTTTTTCAAACTTGTCCAAACTTTCATCAATATCAACAATCTGGCAAAGTTTGGTGAAGATCAAATAAGAATGAAGGTGTTTGAGTGTTCACAAGCCTGAATATGGCATTTTGAAATAAATCAAAGGGAGCAATTCCGAAACATTTCCGAGCTTTCATTAATATCAGCAGTCTGCCCAAGTTTGGCGAAGATCAACTACAAAATGAAGGTGCTAAAGTGTTTAAACGGCTGACTATGGACTTTTTCAGTTAATTCAAGAGCCATAACTCTATAGATAAAATACAAACAAAATGGAGGTGCTAGAGTTTTCACAAGGCTAAATATGGCATTTTCCAATTATTCAACGGGCCGTAACTCAGGTGTTGCTAGTGCGATATAGCAGGTTTTTGATCTTATCCAAGCTTTTATTTAACAATCTCGCCAAGTTTGCTAAAGATTAAATACAAAATAAAGTAAGGTGCTAGAGAATCCACAAGGCAGAATATGGCATCTTTCAGCAAAACAAGGGACATAACCCAAGTGTTACCAAAATGATGTTTTTTAAACTCCTATGAATTTTGATTGCTTTAAAGACACTAGTAAAGTATGGTTAATATCCAGTATGGTTAATATCCGATTAATAATGAAGCCCTATCATGTTCACAAGGCAAAGGTTAACAGATGGACGAAGGACAGATGGAGGACAACTTGCCATCCCATAAGCTCTGCTGGCCTTAAGCCTGTAGAGATTAAAAACGACTACAACCGAAAAAGCCTGCCAAATTATAATGCATATTTTTCGTTACCTTTACAACGTATTTAACAAGCTTGTTTTAATTACACAGAGTGTTTTTGCTTATGTCTGGTAACATGTTTGTTACGGTCTTCATTAATTGCGAACACTTTGAATTAAATTATGATTGATTGAATTGGATTTTATAGTCGCACCAACAGCTAAGGTCATATGGCAACTTTCCAGCTTCCATTGGTGGAGGAAGACCCCAGGTGCCCCTCCGGGCAATTTTCGTGCACGGGCAGGCACCTAGTTAGAACCACCCACGGAATTAAATTATGAAATATCAACATATGAATGCATATTCAACAACAGATATTTTAACTGTGAGTTGGTCAGCTTATGTGTTAATTTCGAGAATTCATACCCTACGCCTTAATTCACAGCTCCAGAAGGTTGTTGTTACAGTAAAAGGCAATAACTCCAATTCTTTTTCTACACACCTCATCTGCCCACACTTTGTACACAATATTTCTAGCTTAAAGGGACACACTGCAATCTTGATTTTTTTAAATGCATGGCATCCCATTATCATTAAAACTAATTATGAGAATGTAAGTATACAGAATTATTGTATGACTATCTGTATACAGAATTAGTGTATGACTATCTGTATACAGAATTAGTGTACGACTATCTGTATACAGAATTAATGTATGACTAACTGTTGATTCTATTGCACCAATACTTGATTTAAACATATGGTAGATTAACAAAGAAAACTCAAAATTACTTGATTTAAACATATGATTATAACAAAGAAAACTCAAAATTTTATTTAATTATATGCAAGCAGATTTAAAGTAAAATTATACTGAAATAATAAATCTTAAGGCTTAAGGGTAATTTTAACGAATTGATAAAAAACGTCAAAATTGTTTAAGAGGAGTAGATGACACACATTTTACAGTATTTTCAATATACTTTTCAACAAAATAGGAAAGCTGACAACTTGAGTAGTTAATATTTTAATTTTTGCCTCCCACTTTTTGCCTCCCACACTTGATTTCTTGCTTAAGATCTTATCCACTAATTAAGTTTTGTGTGGTTAGTCCAGACAGTTTTTTAGAAATACACTATTTTACAATATAGATTTTACTGTTTTAGGTGTGAAATTTACAACAGACTTAAATTCATTGGTAAATATTAATTATGAGTCCAAAATTGAAGAAATCAACAAATTACTTGCTGTTTGGTATAGAAGGATACTAACTCCTATTGGTAAAATTGTTGTTTTAAAAAGTTTGGCCCTCTCAAAACTCAATCATTTAATTACCGGATTACCAAATCCTTCAGCGGATAAAATCAAATTAATACAAACACTATTTTACAAATTTCTTCGGAATAATTTGAGCGACAAAATAAAAAGAACTACCATTATTCAAGATTATAAATATGGAGGTCTTAGAATGGTAGAAGTGGAAAAGTTCATACTAGCTCTAAAAATAACATGGATCCGTCGAATATCTCAGACAGGAAATAAATAGTCTTCTCGTGAAAATTTTCTGTCCGATTATTAATAATATATTTAAATTTGAAACAGATTACATTAAACAAAATTTAAATAGAATACAAAATCCTTTTTGGAAGGATGTTCTTATCAGTTACAAATATTTTGCTGATCAAGTTAAAACCAATATCTTGGCAACAACTTCACTCAGCTAGTATATGGTATAACCCAGGTATTAAGGTCGGAGGCTCTAGTGTGTTTTACAAAAGATGGTTTATAGGAGGAACAACTTTTATCAATGACATTCTAAACAAACATGGAAATCTTTATTCATACATAGAATTTAATGAACACTATAATATACAGTCCAATTTTCTTGAATATGAAGGTATTATAACTGCTGTCAGGAATTATTTGGCAAAACTGAATATTGCACATCTAGCCTGTAACAGCCCAAACCCTATACGTCCACTAATCCTATCTTTAATTCTACAATATGAGAAAGGCTGTCGAAACATATATGACATTATGATTAGAAATAATGTATATCCCAAAGCATTAAGTAAATGGAAAAATGAAGTAGTTAGTGTTCCAAACTTTGAATTTGAAAGATTATATGCCTTACCTTATAAAACAACAAAAGATCCTAAGTTACTTTGGTTCTAATTTAGAATCAACCATAGGATACTTGGAACAAATTACCTATTATCTAAAATGAATATTATTAATTACGATACGTGCAGCTTTTGCAATAATGCGCCTGAAACTATCCAACATCTGTTTTGGAACTGTGGAACAGTAAAAGAATTCTGGTCAAAACTTCAAACTTATATTACAGAAAAATGCAATACAGCATTCGTAACTTTAACAGAAACAGATATTTTATTTGGAAATTGTAAATTTGATACAGTTTTGAGTAAAATCATCATGCAAGCAAAACTTTACATTTATCAAAACAAGATGCAACGTCAAATTCCACAGCTTAACCTTTTTAAAACGTATATAATATCTTTGTACAAAGTTGAGAAACTAATCGCATATAAAAACTTAAAAAGTAATGTTTGAAACCATGTGGAGTCAATACCTTGCTATCTGTGGAACTGGAGTACAGAGATAATTTACCTAGTTGATTTTTTCAGTATCAAACTGTAGCAAATAAACTTAATGTTTTTATTCTTTTTTATTTTGGGACATGCAAATCTTATCTCACTATCAGAAATAACATACCCTTGCTTATATCTTGGTCTTTCCTAATCAACCTTCTTGTTTTTTTAGAAAAAATAATAATTTTGGAAGTTATGTATATTAATCCTTTAAAACATTCCTGAAACATTGTCCCTTGATAATGGATTTATATACAGATTTATTACACAGGATGGGTTATTGTTTCTTTTCCTTTCCAAAAACAAAATATGAGAAAAAACTCAGTGAGCCTCAGAGTAGAGGCAATGCAAAGATATCATAATATAAAATAATGTTTATTTTTGATATTATAACATTAAAATTATCTGTGTAAAATAAGTCTGTATGTATTGACAATGTGGGTTGTACACTGGGTTTTGAAACAAATATTCTTTACATGTATTATTGTCTTTTTCTCCAGAGTTTATAGAGACTCGCTGCAATCTTATAGCTTCCATATATTCCCTATATAGCAATCATACTATATTTTCCACCAATATTGTTTTGGAAATACCTCTGGATTGCAGTGTGGTCTTTTTTTTTCGTTTACACTCTGTTAAAATTGTACATTGTATAATAAGAAAACCTCCCCATGTATTCTGTCTCTGATTACAATATATGCATTTATTCACTTGATTATATATTTACAAACTAATAGATGCATATCACATGTTTTTTATGTAAGGTTTGATGAGGGATGGCCCTACCCGACCCTCACAAACCTATTACGGGGTGAATAAATGGATCACCAATAATCTGGTGATTGAAATTAAAAAAATAAAAAAATAAAAATATCAAGGACAATTCTTCCTGTATTAATTTTGTTATCCACCCTTGCTTCCTACACATCATTTGTTGCACATTACATCAGGTGTGGTTAGCTCTTATTATTTTTTAATAGGTAGACAACATAAATTTTACAATATTATGATCTTACATTGAAGTATTATAAAAGCAATAAAGTGATACTTTTGCAATTTGAACCTAATTACCTGCTCTTGCTTCCTACACAAAGTACTTAAGATAGAAAACTAAGTTTGATATGGTTAGCCCTTACAGTAAATAACACAAACTTTACAATAACTCGTCATTAAATTATAATGTAACTCTTGTTATTTGTATTTATTTCATCCACCCTTGCTTCCTATATATCATTACTTGGTAATGACATGTAAGTTTTGCATGGCTAGCTCTTATATATTTTGAGATGGGTAGTCTGTACAACACTTGTTTTATGAAATTATACTCAATTAAAAACTATATAGGGCCCCTAAAATCTCCATATTCTTTATCAGATTTATCTGCCTTTAACATAAAGTTTAAAGTGGTTAGTTCTTATTGTTTTTTAGGAAAAGGCAATACAAATTTTACAATATTAAGATTTTACATTAAATCAAAAAGAGATATAACTCTGTTTTTATCTGCCCTTACCTTCTACTCAACATTACTTGATAATGATCTTGAATACTTAGTTTGTTGCGTAATAGTGTTTTAGTAGTAGGCAACACAATTTGAATGTATAAGTGATTATTTAACATTGTGAAAATTGAGGATCACTATTGAGTTCTTTTGAGTACCTGGACATCTGTCAACTACACATCTGTCAATTACCAAACTACATTCATACCTGTCAACTACATTCATACCTGCCAACTACATTCATACCTGTCAACTGCATACATGTCAACTACATTCATACCTGTCAACTACATTCATACCTATAAACTACACATCTGTTGACACACGTCGAATGTGACTTGCATGAGATGTTGCTACTGAGATGGGCCGTTGCAGGAAAGTTAAGATTTGGAGAGACAATATTGAAGTGTCACTATGCAAATATGAGTTTCATATTTTGTGAGTAATGTCATAGTTTTGTTAATACTGGTATTATCAGTTGTACATGAATCAATTTATTTCGAGTTATTCACTATTTTTCTAGTATCCTCGTCAAATTGAAGAGTACATGTATGTACACAGGGTACGATATGTCCTGTAAGGATTATTAGTAACTAACGGAGTTCATGGATTAAATGTCATGTATAGATTATTAGAAACTGGGAGATTTCGAAGATAAGATGCGCTATTTGGAGATTTCATGTGTGGAATCGATTCAGTAGTGATCAATAATTTATATAATACTTCATGGTTTCTGGAAGGAAGTTGCATATTGTCATGAGCTATTGAACAGTGAGAAATGTAATCATTGGTGTGCGATTGTTACTTGTAACGCAGTACTCTTGATGTCCTATGTAAGTAATTGTTATATTTTGTTCCAAGCTGTTGTTTCTTTTCTTTTTTTTTAATATTTCGTTAAAAGTTTGGGGACATTCATGTGGATTTTTTTTTATAGTGCAGATGTGCGACTCTTAGTTAAGAAATTGTTGATGAAACCATTCAGGAGTAGTGCTGTTCAAAAGAGTAATTTTACTAAGTGACAGCAAGGAATGACATTTAAAACACATTGATAAATACAAGGTAATGTCATCCTGATCAGTTACTTTCGCATGTTTGATTAAAAAGATTGGTTGAAAGAAGTTTGTTCAGTGGTGTTTAATACTTTGCCATTGTTGGTACTGTTGATGCATTCAGTATAGTGTAGTTGCCATTAATTAGGTTGATTGTTGAGGCATGTTTTTTTTAAAGTGATATTAAGTGTTATTAATGAAATAATTAAAATGGCAGATGAAATTATTTAGGATGAGTTGGAGAAAGTGTGTGATGTTCTGTCAAAAGCGGATTTGGAAGATACCAAAAAGAAGCTCAGTGACCTAAGAAGACAGCTTTCTTAACTATGGATATGAAACTACCGAAGTTTACTGGTAGTGATTTAATGGATAGAGATAGACTATGCAAACCATTACTTGGTAATGATCTTGCACACCAAGTTACATATGGATAGCCATTATAGATTTTAAAAAGTGCACAGTACTTATTTTAAGAAACTTAAATACTTCACTTAAAAACTATAAAGGGCAAAAACTTCTGTAACATTTCTCAGGTTTATCTGCCCTTGCCTGCTACAAGTAGGCCAAAGGTTACAGTCACTGTAACTTGATCATGAAAGAATCCCTTATTTACTATTATACCTATAATCTTGAAACTTTATACAATAATATATATTTGCAACCCCTATCGATTTTTTTAATTGTCAAGGTCACTGTGACCTGATCATGAAAGATTACTTCCCAGCAATTATTCCTGAACTATTCGACCTACAAGATAGTGTTCTTGGTTAAACAACAACCCCAATCAGTATTTGTCAGAAGTTCATAGGTCGTGCAAGGTCATATTGAACCGATTCCCAGTAAATGCTTTTAACATTTTGCCAGACATTAATGCTCCATTAGGCAACACTCTTGTTGATTAATGGCAACTCTAATGGCAACAGAGTTGCAAAGTGCTTAAAATATGTAACCATTTATTTTGTATGTATGTCAGGTCATTTTTGATCTCTTATTGTTTCAGTATTCAGGTGGAATGCGCGCCTTAAAACCTCAATTCAATCAGGTGGAATGCCCAAACTAAAGAGGACTTCATCCATCATCTCCTGGGCCTTGTCCCAGGACACTTCACGGAATTGGACAAGACAGACTACGACTGGGGGTACGTTGGAGAGCAGCTTGGCAACTCTCCAAGAAGATGCTGGGGCCCAATTTAGAAGGCTAATAAAGAAGGTAAATCCACCTCACAAGATGGCAGAATATAGAATGATTGTTGCATACACCACAATGTGGCTTTATGGCATTTAAGGAGGAAATCACATTCAAGAGATATTAATGCTGAAATATATTCAACTTTACTACAGAGAGTTTGGAAAATGTGGAAGAGAGTGAATAATAAACAAAGATACGATCATTTCAAGGCTGCTGTAAAATGATATTTGCCATAGTTAATGCCATCTGTAGGTATTATCACTATCACGCAGATGTGCATGTTGTCAGGAGGTTCTAATTATTATTTTTTATTTTAGGTCAGAACATTCAGGACAGCGGCAGAGGTCGTTTCCGACATGTTGCATCTTGTAAAATCAGTAAGAAGACCTTTTTCCTTTGTTTACTTTCGGAATCATCAAGTAATATGCCTGTCCAGATGAATGGAATTTTAAAACACTAACAGTTAAGTATCAGGCTGGAAATATTATTGGTGTTTTAGAACACGTAAGTGTAACCTTTAACCTCATTCTGTATGTATATATGTATGTATATCAGGTCATTTTTGATCTCTTATTGTTTCAGCATTCAGTAACGAGGAATTGATCCGTCTTCTCCTGGGCCTTGTCCCAGGACACTTTCCATGTCCCAGGACACTTTCCATGGGACAAGGCAGACTACGACTTGGGGTATGTTGGAGAGCAGCTTGGCACATCTCCAAGAAGCTGCCGAACAGCATATAGAGCCCTATTAGAAAAGGTAAATCCAACTCACAAGATGGCAGAATACAGAATGATTGTTGCATACACCACAATGTTGGCTTTATGGCATTTAAGGAGGAAATCACATTCAAGATATATTAATGCTGAAATATATTCAACTTCACAATAGAGAGTTTGGAAAATGTGGAAGTGAGTGAATAATAAATAATGATACGATCATTTGAAGGCTGTTGTAAAATGACATTTGCCATAGTTAATGCCATCTATAGGTAGTATCATTGTTACATGCAGATGTGCATGTTGTCAGAAGGTTCTGGTCCAATGACATTTGCCATAGTTAATGCCGTCTGTTGGTTTAAATTAGTGAAATTGCACGCGTATGTGTGAAAATTCAGTTTTCTAATTATTATTTTTTATTTTACGTCAGGACTTTCAGAACAGCGACGGAGGTGATGTCCGACATGCTCTGTTGTACAATCAGTAAGCAGACCTTTTTCCTTTGTTTACTTTCGGAATCAACAAGTAGTATGTCCAGATGAATGGCATTTTAGAACACTAACAGTTAAGTATCAGGCTGGAATGTTGTAAAAAGTATTGGTGTTTTAGAACACACGAGTGTAACCTTTTACCTCATTCTGTAAGGAACATAAACAATTATGTATGTCAGGTCATTTATTATCTCTTATTGTTTCAGCATTCAGGTGGAATGTCCAAACTAAAGAGGATTTCATCCATCTTCTCCTGGAAGCTGCCGGGCCCAATTTAGAAGGTTAGCAAAGAAAGTAAATCTGCCTCACAAGATGGCAGAATACAGAATGATTGTTGCATACACCACAATGTTGTATAATGGGCTCCATTAGGCAACACTCTTGTTGATTAATGGCAACAGAGTAGCAAAGTGCTTAAAATGTGTAACCTGTTATACATCATTCTCTAAGAAACATAAACAATTATGTATGTTTGTCAGGCCATTTTTGATCTCTTGTTGTTTCAGCATTCAGGTGGAATGCCCGAACAAACGAAGAATTCATCCATCTTCTCCTGGGCCTTGTCCCAGGACACTTGCCATGGGACAAGGCGGACTACGACTGGGGGTACGTTGGAGAGCAGCTTGGCACCTGTCCAAGAAGCTGCCGGGCCGCCTTTAGAACACTAACAAAGAAGGTAAATCCACCTCACAAGATGGCAGAATACAGAATGATTGTTGCATACACCACAATGTTGGCTTTATGGCATTTAAGGAGGAAATCATATTCAAGATATTTAAATGCTGAAATATATTCAACTTTACTATAGAGAGTTTGGAAAATGTGGAAGCGATTGAATAATAAACAAAGATACTATCATTTGAAGGCTGCTGTAAAATGATATTTGCCATAGTTAATGCCATCTGTAGGTAGTATCACTGTATCACGCAGATGTGCATGTTGTCGGGAGGTTCTAATTATTATTTCTTATTTTAGGTCAGAACATTCAGGACAGCCGCAGGTCGTTTCCGACATGTTGTATCATGTAAAATCAGTAAGCAGACCTTTTTCCTTTGTTTACTTTCAGAATCAACAAGTAGTATGTCTGTCCAGATGAATGTAATTTTAGAACACCAACAGTTAAGTATCAGGCTGGAATGTTGTAAAAATGAATGGTGTCAAGATGAATGATGTTTTAGAACACCTTTACAGCTAGTATCAGGCTGGAATGTTGTCAAAATGAATGTTGTCAAGATGATTGGTGTTTTAGAACACATTAACAGCTAAGTATCAGGATGTAATGTTTTCCAGATGAATGGTGTTTTAGAACATCTTAACAGCTAAGTATCAGGTTGGAATGTTGTCAAAATGTATGGTGTTTTATAGCACCTGAACATCTAAGTATCAGGATGAAATGATCCACAAGATTAATGATGTTTTAGAACACCAACAGTTAAGTATCAGGCTGATATGTTGTCAAGATGAATGGGGTTTTAGAACACTTAACAGCTAAGTATCAGGTTGGAATGTTGTCAAAATGTATGGTGCTTTAGAATGCATTAACAGCTATGGTGCTTTAGAATGCATTAACAGCTATGGTGCTTTAGAATGCATTAACAGTTATGGTGCTTTAGAATGCATTAACAGCTATGGTGCTTTAGAATGCATTAACAGCTATGATGCTTTAGAATGCATTAATAGCTAAGTATCAGGTTGGAATGTTATCAAAATGCATGGTGTTTAGAACATTTTAACAGCTTAATATCAAACTGGAATGTTGTCAAGATGAACGGTGTTTTAGAACACCTAATAGCTTAGTATCAGGCTGGAATGTTGTCAAGATGAGCGGTGTTTTAGAACACCTAATAGCTTAGTATCGGACTGGAATGTTGTCAAAATGAACGGTGTTTTAGAACTCTCTAACAGCTAAGTATCAGGCTGGAATGTTGTCAAAAGGAAAACTCCTCATTATCAAAAGGCTGTATTATTGATTTAAAACAAGATTTTTGATAATATCTACCATATTACATCTGGATTAGATGAACAATTTAGAAGAACAAATAATTTCAACTAATTTCAATCAACAAAGGATCTCCTCATGACCTTGACCTTTTACCTACTGATCTCAAAAATCACTAGAGGTCATTATCTCACCACAGGCAGTCCACCTATGAAGTTTCATGAGATTTGCTTCAGAGGGAGAGGAGTTATGGAGCAGACAAGGTTTTTCATTATCTGGTCACATTGACCTTGACCTTTGACCTACTGACCTAAAAATCAACAGGGTCGTTCTCTCATCACAGGCAGTCCCACCATGAAGCTTTATGAGATTTGATTCAGGGGGAGAGAGTTATGGAGAGGTAAATCGACTTTGTTTAGCGGCCATATAATTATTAAAACCTGGAGAAAATATACTATATATCATGGTTTCACTAATTGTTTCCATCTCCTCCAGGGCACGAACATTCCATTTGTCCACTCGCCATTATGTGTGCTCATTGATGCAAGACGAGTAGAAATTCAGATAAATTCTGAAACAATTTATCAATTTGATCATTCAAAAAATTATAATGTAGGACGACTAACTCAGAAACAAATTTTCCTGCCCTGTCTTTGGACCCTAATATTATTACAAACCGTTTGAAAACACCAGTGTACAATTGTTTGATGATTCATTGTATCTCTGTGGCCCCATAATTATTACCAAATCATTAACATACTAAGGTGTATTATTGCACCTCGCACAAAATCCTAGGAATTTCATTGGATGAGAACAGCCAAATGGTGACCCATTATTCTATAGTGGGTCGGTAGATATCATAGAGGGTCATTACAACAATATGGACTACAATTCCGATTCAAAGTTTAAATCATTTGCAAATAGTTCTTTAAGGCGTTAGTACTAATAATGATGGTTTCAGTGAATCCTTTTTGTCTCAGTTATAATAAATGTATATTATTAATGACTCAGTTAATGATGTTTGTTAGGTTTGTTTCAATGTTGTTCTGAATAATTTTTAGCACAAGTTAGGCCATATACGATGGTAAATTTTTTGTGGTGTAAGCAGATCACTATTTTTCCTGGGCAGAACCAGTACAGTATACCTCCCTATATCCTTAAGAATCGACACTTTCTCACTTCACAAGTCGAGATCCTAGTGGGATTCAAACCCGCAGCGGTGAGAGACACAGCGTCTTTACTATCCCAGCCATGGATGCACTATTGGTATTAATCACAAACAGTTAAAGAATTGTATAGTATTAATGACTGAAATCAATATCCATTTTACAGGCATTATTCGCCATATTTTTGGTTAATTTATTTCAGAGATTTATTGTTTTGCAATGGGACTTATATGATATACTTGGATGAAATAAAAATGCTGCTTTTAAACGAGTACATGGTTCTTTTTGGGTGAAAAAGCTTTGTTTGTGCATAGCGCATTTCATGAAATTATTTTCTCTACCAAACGCATGTCTATAATGAAATTTTATTCCATGGTATTTGACATCATTCACAATACCAGTATTATCCTCATTTACTTATAGTGTCCTCGTCCGTTTGCGTACACATCCTTTAAACAAAGAAATCCGCAAATTCATATGTCTCACCTAACAGGGACTGAACTTGGTGCCAGTATTACTCACATTTCACTATTTTTATAATGTCTTTTCTGTAATATATTTTGCCATGCACAGATCTTTTAAAAATGATGATCATTGCCTATTGTTAATCAAACGTCTGCTTGTATTTGGTATTTATAATAAATATGGTAATCAAATATCCGCTTGTAGTTGGTATTTATAAGACCTTGGTAATGGAATATTTGCTTGTAGGTGGTATTTACAATATACTTGTAGTGGTATTTATAATACTTATGGTAATCGAATGTCTGACTGAAACTGGTATTAATAAAAGTTTATCTCATTTTAAATATTCTTTAAAATTAGAAGTTCTTTCATTTGTGTTTTTTATTAAAATATGTTAATTATATTATTTTAATTAGAATGAAGTGAATGAACATTGGTGCTGCTTACAATTTCTAAAAAAATCTTTAAAATGAAAATCTTTTTTTCCGAAAATATAGGATGCATCATTATACAACAACTGTCACCATCAAGGATCAAGTTAATCTGGAAATATATTCGAGTACACTACCAATTTTGCCACACATGTATTATATGATTCTCATGTGATACCTATTATAGGATACTTTAAAAAAAGGGAGGAGTACCCAATTCTCATATAAAATATTTTATTTATGAATCATATCATATGAGAATCATATAGAAACTTCATGAATTTATATCATATAAAACAAGTATATAAATACCATATGAAACCTGTATATGTGGCTCCTTTTATAAAGGAATCCTATGAAATAGTGACCTAGTGTTTCCCTCAGGATTTAAAAAAGGCAGTGTGCTCCCTGAAAAGGGGCATTTTTAAGCAGGCAAGACTAAGCATAATGGGCGTGCTGTGCCGCACATACAGAGTGCCGAAATATTAAAATGAAAAAAAAAATCATTATTTATGTAGTGAATGAAGGTAACCCATAGCCGTTGGATTTCTTTTCAAGGAGTAAGATTTCAAAAGAATAATAAGGAAAACGCGAGTGAAAGTAGAACATTTTAAAGCATCCGAAATAAAGAGTGCTACTCCACCATGCCGCTTTAAGGGAAACACTAAATACATGCACATGTTTAGTATATGTGGCAAAATTGCCTGTTCACTTAGACCTAAATTACAGTTCA
Source organism: Cyrtodaria siliqua (assembly GCA_037043455.1). Taxonomy (NCBI): domain Eukaryota; kingdom Metazoa; phylum Mollusca; class Bivalvia; order Adapedonta; family Hiatellidae; genus Cyrtodaria; species Cyrtodaria siliqua. Next base: position 8,142 of record JAWPHD010021389.1, on the reverse strand, counting down.
TTTAGGCCAAATAAAATTATGTGTGTTTCCATTGCTCCCCTACTCCACCTAAACATATGCAAAAAATAAAATATATAAAATATTTTCCCTGCCTGCCTACCCTATTTTTTAAGCATGTAATAGAAGCCACACAGTTTTATTTGTCCTTATCCATCACTCTAAATAAAACAAAATATCTTACTATGGTCAGGCATGAAAATAAAATTTAAAGGGACTGGAGGAGTGTTATATAACCGACCCTATTGACCATTTAATTAGTTTAACATTTAAAACATTACTTTAAACCCAACAATGTTCTGATGTTACTGTTTAGAAAGTACTTTCCAAAGCCAGTTAACTCCATAGGTTTACTCAGAACCTTGAGAGTTTTTAGACCAATCATTTTCATAAACAATAATAAAATTTGATTAAACAGACAATTTAGTGCTCACATTTTACAAGAAACTCGAGCACAATATAATGGTTTTATTTTTATTTGGGTAGACATTCATAATTCTTCCAGATCGCCCCCAGTCCTTTTAATAAAGCAAAAGAACATTGAAAGGACACATTGCAAGGCAATTTTGAATCAAAATTAGCATCACAATTTATTAAACCAGTATCATTTTCACTTTAAACTTGCTTGCATAAATTAAATAAAGATTTTAATTTTTCTTCACTATTTTACCAAATGTTGCAATATATTATTGGTGCAATATTATCAATAGTCAGCAATATGTAAAAACAACTTGCTTTGAACTTTTTATATAATTAATGATTGCAAAAATGTTGAAGTTCGCCGCTGGGTTTTAAACAAATAAAGATTGCAATGTGTCCCTTTAACTGTAAAAGCACTAATATTACAACTCATTGATTATAAATAAAAGACTAAAGCCAGGCACCCATTTGTACGTGATCCGTGGTCCGTGTCCGCATTCATACTGTCAGTGTCCGTCAAAAATCGCATATTGTGCGATCAGACAGAGACACGGAACTGATTAATGGATGCTTGCCAACATTTTCTCAACATAACCGATTTTTCACAGACATGGATACGGACGCGGATCATGTACAAATGGATGCCCGGGTTAAAACTACTCTACCATCACACTGTGGCAGCACAATACACATGTTTGGTCTTGGAAGCGTCGTGAGAAATCTGGCATTCGTTGACAGCCATAGTCAGGTCAGATAAACACAGCTTTCATCTGTAGTGACATCGGAGAACTGCCTGCCAACCAGTGTAATCTCTCTTAAACCCTGTAACATAAATGCATATGTGTAAGAATTGACTAAAACACACAATGCGGCCGGCGGTGAAAAAAAACACATTCAAATTTTTATTTTTTTTCCAATCTCTCGAAAATTGGGGTCAGCGGGTCCGTAAACCAAGAGGAAAAAAAATTGTCGCCTTTAATGCACATTTTATGGGCCATCACAATTTGGGTTCCATGGGAGCCCAGAATTTGCAGAAGACAAAATTACTTATCCAACCCTTTACAACATACTATAAGGAAACCAATTCCAAAATTTAGTTCAGCTAGGACAAGAAATGTAAGAGATATAGACCTGTAAACACAGCTTACACGCAAAATTTGATGTGAAACAGACATATTTTAAGGGCTATCAGAATTTGGGTTCCATGGGAGTCCAGGGGTTACAAGAACCAAAATTACTTAAGCAGCCCTTACGATAATGCTATAAGGAAGCTAATGGCCAAATTTGGTTTTACTAGGGTAAGAATTGTAAGAGATATAGACTTGTAAACACAGCTTACACGCAAAATTTGATGTGAAATGGGACACATTTTATGGGCTATCATAATTTGGGTTCCATGAACCAAAATTACTTAAGCAGCCCTTAAGATAATGCTATAAGGAAGCCCATGAACAAATTTGGTTGTGCTAGGATAAGAAATGTAAGAGATATAGACTTGTAAACACAGCTTACTTGCAAACCTTGATGTGGGAAGCCGACGCCGATGCCGGGGTGATTACATAAGCTCTCTTATTCTTCGAATAGTCGAGCTAAAAAATTTAAAAAAAAGAAAAAAGAAAAATACTCATTTGTTTTTTTTTACATTTGTTCTGAACAATGATTTATCATAATTTATTATATACCTATCAATAATATATACATAGTACCTTCATTTTCTTACAATGGAATACAACAACCTGTATCACACTACAGGTTATCACTGTGCTACTAAAAATAGAATTAGTTTCATTATCTTACTAAAAATAGAACAGCGTTTTTTCCAATGATTCAAGCAAGTTTTACACCACTATGCGCGAGAACATCAAGACGACGTTACGTCATACAAACAAAACAATTAGGTCAGACCAATGAACACCAACACCTTAAAACTACATACATTTTCCCGCTGCACTTTATCGAGAAATAATATGCTTTATTGAATGTGTATGCAATAGCAATGCAAATATTTCTATGTTAATGATGTGTAAGAGGTATATAATAAAAGGATCATTACTAGAGTAACCTGTTCTCCGCCTCTTGTGTGATCCTTGATCTGGCATTTACCTACTCGAGGTGATACAAACTTCCAGAACACGTTACTTAAGTAACATAATAATAGTAATAATCCTATTATATTACATATTTGTCTGATTTGTATAGGAAATACTGGGAATAGAAAAGCTACATCTACTCGTTTGCTCTACTGGGAAATATCTCCCAGTACGGAACATTGCTCGGCCTTTTCCGGCAGTGGCGGGAATGCCAAATGACGTTCCGATTGTTTTACGGACGTCGTCATCAGATTCCGCCACTAGGGAATAAAGACTACGGAAATTAACGAAAAATTCCGATGTCACTTTGTATGACATAACGTCGTCTTGGCGTTCTCGTGCAAACTGGTGTAAAAAGGCGTGAATCATTAGAAATATTAATAAAATATCATTTTAAATTATGTAATATATAGTTTAATAACCAGTTTTTGAGATACTGAAAATATCTCCCTCGGTAGAGAAATGGCCCCGATATAAGAACTCGTGCTCTGCACTCGTTCTTATATCGGGGTCATTTCTCTACCTCGAGAGATATTTCCCGTATCTCAAAAACACTGGTTATTAAACTCTATATATCGAGGTAAACTGACATCAGAGAGAAACTTTCAGTTGTATCATCAACTTGTATTGGGTTTATGAGATAAATACATGTAGAATCTCACAATATCTTGCTCCAAAAAAATAAGAAAAAAATAAGAAAAAAATGCCTACCCTATTTTTTTAGAGCATGCAATAGGAAACACAACTCTTTTTTTTTTTGGCCTAAGAAATAATATATTTCCAGCAGATTTATATTGTGCGAGATAAAAAATTGGTGTTTGGGACTTGAAACACATCGAAACCGCGGACCCTGGAATCGTCGATGATCTTCAAGTCCTGCACACCTGGCATTGATCTGGGACAATATAAAGACGCTGTAAATATTTTATTTCTTAAATAACTCACTTTTTGAGCAGTACTAACATGTTCCCACCATAAGTAAAACAGAAACTTTACATTCAAATTAGTTTTTATATCAAACCTTTAGTTCACAAGTTACTAGCGTTGTGGTTTATAAATGTTGACTCACCTCAACCTTGACCTTCTCCTGATGCATGACGATGCTGGAAACCCATTCGTCATCCTCATCGGTCATCGTCTCTACCTTCTTACGCTTGGCACGCTCAGCTTCAATCAATATCTGCATGCGCTTTTCCGCTAACTCCTCTGCCATTTGCTCACGGATACGAATCTGCTCTCTGGAGGTAGAAAAAAAGTTTCCGTCTTTGTAGAGAATCAGTATAATTATGAGAAACACAATTTGGCATAGCATTAACCCTTAACCCGCAAAGCATGACTATAATAGCCTTTGCATCCATTGTAAACCAAGATCAGGGTTTTCTGACTGCTGATCTCAGTCATTTTCCCCAAACACCCCTTTGTCACATAAATGGAATGGTCTTAATTCAAAGAAAGAACAGTCCATTATATATATGTAGTGGGTTAAGGGTTAATAATGGTACACTGATAAAAAATAGTTGATCCATTATATATTCACAACTGTAATACGAAATGTCTGTTATTAACATACAAAAGGTGTACCACAATGTGAAGAAAACAGCTAGAAGGCCTTCACCAGCATGTCACCCGAGGTCACTATGAAGCCTTTGTTGACATGTTATTTTCTGTCATGGGGATGTAGAAATACTAAAGAATGGACAATCCTTGACAAGTATACGTTACATGTCAGACAAGCAGAGCCACTCTAAAACTCTGGATAAACTTGCACATACCCACACTGTTTCTCTATCTCTATGAATATCCTCGCACACTTCCTTTTGTATCTCTGTCTCCAGCTTGGCTTTATCTCTGTCAGCCTGCTCCAAGTAGTTTGCAGACTGTTCTATTACCCTCTACAACTCCTGAAAGCATACAGTATATATATACAAAACATGTGTTTAACATCAATGTCCACCAGCTATAATCTTAATTTGACTTTCAGATATACTAAACAGTCAGGGTTGTAACTGATTTAAGTTACTTACCAAAAAACTTCCAAGTTATTTTTCCTCCAAATATCACTTCCCTTTGGTCACAGGTCCATGTTTAAACTCCCTTTATTTTGAAAATAATTCGTAAAAGTTATATTTAATATTTATCAATGCAATCATACACATATAAATAACTAGATGTTTCAGGAGCTTGTATTACCATGATCAATAAGTCATTAGCTTATTGCAAAGGAAATTTGCCCTCACTTTATATTGCGGCAATGCAAAAGTTGAAGGCAAAATTATTAAGTTATCTGCCCTTTGTTTGGAGGGTTAAGGTCACTTCCACATTTGCTTTGTCACGTTGCGATGTACCACTCAAGATACAACTATAAGCAAAGTTTTAAAGGTCTAGTGCATACAGTTTGTGAATGCAAAAGTTGAACCTGAAAATTATTAAGTTATCTGCCCTTTGCTTGGAGGATCACGGTCACTTCCGCATTTGCTTTGTCATGTTGCAATATACCACCCAAGATACAACTATAAGCAAAGTTTGAAAGGTCTAGTGTATACAGTCTGTGAGAAAATGACCTAAACGCAAAACTTGAATGTTGACGCTGCCACCGCCATCACTGCCACCGCCGCCGGAAAGCAACACCTATGTCGCTTTCTTTCTTCGAAAATGTGAGACAATAGATCGTACAACGTTCATTCTACGTTTGTTCTGTGTTCATTCTGCGTTCATTTTCCGTTTGCTCAGCCTTTGTTATGCGTTCATTCCACAGGCACCCGGCACAGAGCTAGGATAGCAAAAGATGGATTTGAGTGGTTAAAATATTATTTAATTGAGTTCTGGACCCCCAAAAAATGGTTATATATATGTATATATATTATATTCTTAAAGGTATGGAACTCCTAAAATTGCCAAAACCACCAACAGTTCTATACTAATTGTTATTTCTCGTTACGTAAGATAGCCTGGGCAGCATAACCTGCTCATGTCACAAGTAGAATTATACATATAACCAATAAAACATAAACTGTCATTCAATCTCTCGTACTTTTTTCGTACCAGAGAATCAAATATGCCAACTTGAGCGAATTTGAGTTCAATGACAAGAAGATGGCACGGCTCTTACTAGATATAATCTATAGGTCTAACATGGTGGCATGCGTTAAAAACGACTAAAACATAATGGGATAATTAACTCGAACGGATACCTGAAGCGCCGAAATTGAAAGTTGTTGTGGAAGCTGTGAATTTCGACAATTTCACGAGAGAGTTTTGTTTTCATCACATTCGGCCATCTTGTTGTTGTTGTTGTTGTTCTTGATAATATATTCTGCCTTCATAGGCACACCCAGTTTTCACTGGTAGAGTTCACAGCCACAACCAGATATCTATGTATATACGAAATCCTCACCATAACAAATGTTTGTCAAGTCAGTGGTATTTTATGTAAAAGCTTTAAACAACTTAGAAGAGAGAAACAACAAATGAAGAGCAACTAGCAGTTGAGGATAATATATAAACATCTAAACATACACTGTACAGTCTGATGGGATCAGGTCTAAATGGAGAAAACGGTTAGATCCAGAGACATCTTTGTCGCTACTGCAAACATATATACTGCCTGTGCTCACATATGGACTTGAAATCATCATTCGTACAGGGAAAGCATTAATAACAATTGAAACTGAATATAAAAAAGATTATAAAACAAATATTATCACTACCAACTCCAACAGCAGATCCAGCTATCTACATGCTGTCAGGCCTACTACCCATGGAAGCTGTTATCCATAAGAAAGTTTTTTCATTATATGGCAACATCACAAGACTACCACAAATTTCTATTGAACTCAGAGTAGCAAAGAAACAACTGGAAAAACAAATCATTAAATAGCCATAGCTGTTTTTTTTTTATTGCATACGCATTTACAAGCTCCGTTTACTTGCAATGTAACAGGAAACGTCAATATTCGCTCATATTGACGTGCAGTAAAGTCATATTGGGTGTGTAATGTATATTCGTTCGTGATTGGTGCACTTTTCTGTTCATGTCAAAATTCCCACGATCTAACGACAATATGTTTGATGAAAATAAAAAAATTGATGAAAATTAAATGTTAAAACCTACTGTCTTGTTCTTATTATTCGTTTTTATATTAAAAAAACAAAAGTTATTAGATTTGTATTGGGATATATATCACACAACACAGACATGTTATTAATCAGGTCTGTGGATGAACTATGAACTCGTTCTTCAGCGTATACATATTACGCTCCTAAAGTCGCGCAATATTGTTAAATTAGAAGGTTATGGCATTGTGGGGAAGGTTTTGGAATGGGTGAAAGACTTCCTAAGGGACAGATCTCAAATTGTGGTTATAAATGGAAAACACTCAACATCTGAACAAGTATACAGTGGGGTACCTCAGGGTAGTGTGTTAGGTCCTACCCTTTTCCTTGTCTTTATAAATGATCTCCCCGAGGTAGTGGAAACAGTAGTCAAGCTATTTGCAGATGATACCAAAACATATTCAGTTATAAATTCCCAAGAAGACGTAGATAAATTACAGAGAAATACTGACAATTTTTGCGACTGGTCCAAAACTTGGGATTTAGAATTTAATTCAAAAAAATGTAATAGAATGCATATTGGCAAATCAATGGCTACTGATAACTATTTTATTTTATGAAAGACAGGGAGAATCGTAGGGACTTGATTATAAATGTTTCAGAGGAGAAGGATCTGGGGGTGATAATTGACAGTAATCTCACCTTCAACACTCATATTATTTAGCCTTAGCGAATAGAAATCCAGGAATAATTATGAGAACCTTTACGTATCTAGACAAGAATATATTTTTGACACTATTCAAAGCTTTAGTAAGACCCCATTTAGAATATGCCAGTACAGTTTGGTCCCCGTGCTTAAAAAAGCACCAAATCGCTATAGAAAATGTTATCGTCTTTAAACAACCTAGAATATAATGAACGGCTAAGATCCTTAGGTACTCCTACACTTCAATACCGGAGGTTACGTACAGACATGCTGCAGGTCTTTAAGATCCTTAGAGGATTCGATATATCATCAATCCAAAACTTTTTCCCTTTAGCAACATATACCAGAACGAGAGGGAATACCCTAAAACCTTTCAAAAAACAAGCCAAAACAGAACACAGAAAAAATTCCTTTACCATTAGGGTAGTGGAAGACGGGAATTCCCTACCAGAAAGTGTTGTCCAAGCACCGAGTGTAAATGCCTTTAAGAGCAGACTAAACAAACATTGGCATAATAATCAAATACAATTTGATGCTAGATGTTTCCCAAGCCTGCGCAGTAGACACTCTCGCCCGATAAACAACCGAAGAGATGGGCCTCCAGAAGCCTTCTGGTTGTTTATCGGTCGAGAGTGTCTACTGCGGGGAGATCATTTATGAAGACAAGGAAAAGGGTAGGACCTAATACACTACCCTGAGGTACCCCGCTTTATACTTGTTCAGATGTTGAGTGTTTTCCATTTATAACCACCGTTTGAGATCTGTCCGTTAGGAAGTCTTTCACCCATTCCAAAACCTTCCCCACAATGCCATAACCTTCTAATTTAGTTAGCAGCTTGTTAAGTAGTAATGTATCAAATGCTCTCCTGAAGTCAT
>JAWPHD010021388.1:0-28434 GCA_037043455.1 Cyrtodaria siliqua | reverse complement strand
CCCATTTCATTTGAAAATAAAGAGCGTTATGTAATATCACGAATTACTCTTCCAGATCAGCTTCAGTCCCTTTAAAAATGATAATACTCGATTTAAAATATGATTTTTCTTCGGTCCGACTGCGCGTACGACTGCGCTTACGTATGACTGCGCTTACGCGCAGAGGATCTCGGCTTCGCCAAAAGGAAGATTCCTAAATAAAGAATGTAATGACGTTAAACAAGCAACGTCATATAGTTCTTGAGCTGTGGGGTGTGTGGGGGAGGGGGGGGGGGGGAACGCTGAAATCTGGAGAGAAAAAAAAATCGAAAAAGAATGGAATATATTAGAACCAATTTGAATTGATGGAACATTTCTCTGAACGCATCTCTACATGTCCCACCATATAATTTATAAATCCGATACTTAAATATTGAGATTTTGGGTAAAAATGTTAAAAAATTGAATAAAATTGCTGATTTCTGTAATACATTGGGGGTATTTAACTAACAATTAGAAATATATCTAATACAACAGAAAAAAGAAATACTGAACCTTTTTGGGCAGGGTAAGGTCCAGTGATTAAATAGAAAAAAGTTCCAAACCGCATGATGTTTTGAAATACCTTAATTTTGGCGCGGAAAATGTGTATTTTTGTCAAAAATCGCCGGAATCTGGAATTATTTTTTAAAATTAGTTTGAACATAAACTTATGAAATTGAAGCAATAGACTGTTGCACAGCATACATATTCAAGTTTTTCCTGGCATCATATATAACATATGTGCTCAAATAATGGCATTTTAGGGCAACATGTTGGAAAAAAAAGACAAAATCACTGATTTCTGTAATCCATTATGGGTATTGGGTTAAAATTTAGAAAAAAATATTTAATACAATAGAATAAAGACATATTGTAACATTTTGGATAGACAAAGGTCCAATAATTAAGTAGAAAAATGTCCTGAACCATTTGATGCTTACAATATTGCCTTAATTTTCAGGCGAAAAATGTGTATTTCCGTCAAAAATCGACGGAATCTGGAATTATCTTTTGAAACTAGTTTGAACATATCAAACTGAATTAATAAAATGACGCACACTATACATATCCAAGTCATTTATTGTATCAGATATAACATATATGCTCAAGTATTTATATTTTAGGGCAAAATGTTGAAAAAATGACTAAAATCGCTGATTTCTGTAATGCATTGAGGTATTGGGGGAAAAATTAAAAGTGCATAGAAAGAACGGAAAAAATAATATTTTAACATTTCTGCAGTCCAATGTGCAATAATTTACCAGATAACATATAAGAAGGTGGTAAATGCTGCTTTATTTTGTTGGAGGAACATGTGTTTTTAATTAAACATAAACGAAATCTGGATATTTTTCTTCAAAAAGTAATTTAAACATACATATTACAACGACATATTGCCAGATGAGAGAAAAAAAGCGCCGTCTTTCTTCTTTGGAACATTTCTACTCTCACCCGACGATACTGCCATTGACCCATCATATGTTTCCAAGGAGTGCATGGCACGCTGACATTTTATTTGTTTTATAAGCAAACAAGCCTTCTCTAGCTGATACCTTATGGGAATTTGTTAAAAAATGACATGACAGAACCTCCCGAACAAATACAACACATCATGTACTAGTTCCTGAGCTGACTGCAGACCCCGCTCCCACATGGGGGATTTTGTAGGGTATGATTTTCTGAAAGAACATACAATACGTTTCAATATGAGACAAGTGTGCCATCTGTTCTGAGCGTTGGGCTTTAGTGAGTAAAGTGCATGTAAACTATGTTACCTTACAAACCATCCTGCGCTTGCGCAGTTTATATCTGTCATAATGTAAACTAAACTAGTTTCAAACTTGTTTTACTGCCATAAAATGTAGTTAATTCATTATTTTTATGAAAGTTTCATAAAGAAAAAAGATTGAATTTAAACATTATTTAAAAATAGAAATAAAAATGTTTTGTCTGTGACGTTAAATAATTAAATGCAATCGACCAATTTATGCTGAACACCAAAATGGCGCCCTTTGACTTTGTATATTCCACAATACAGGTGCTCTTTGAAAGTTAATTATTCATAACCAATCAAATTACAAGTAACACATTTTATGCGTAAAAGTAAGTTCAAAGATCATAATTTATCGTTCTAAATCTTTTTTTTGGAAAAGTCCAAGATTACTGAAGATTTCATTGGATAGAAAATACACTATTTTTAGAGCTGAATAACTTCACTTGTGATCATTATCAAAGAAAATCACACATACCCACATGACAAGCTATCTTTAGTCTACCAATCAAACACATGTATGATGTCACCAATAGAAGCGCAAGAAACACAAACAACCTGACCATAACTGTTTTTTGTATAGATTTACATAGCACACTGTACACCGCTGTGTAAGTTGACGCGACTACTGAGGTGTAGTTATCGACGTTTATGCATAAAATATGACAGACAATATTTTGATAGGTCTCCAGTTTAAACTCTTATAACTTCATTATTTGTTGGCGGATTTTGATGATTGGGTTGGCCGGTAATTCAAGATAGCTGCCATAGCTATAAATAGATTTTAAAAATATAACTTTGTGACGACTACCTCTCAAAAACAATAAGTGATATTGATTTGGAACCTTTACTGGCATGACATGTATTTGGTCCTAAACCGTACATGGAGTTATATAGGAAAGACGTGTGGCGACTACTTCTCTGAAAGTGCTTGGCCCATATTCATAAAGCTTCTTAGCAATATCATAACTTAAGTCAAACTTATCTATTTTAAACATCTTTTTCTATTTTTTTAAGATATCGTCTTTACAGTTTTAATAGTGCTATGGATTAATAAAAACCCCAGCTATGAATCTATCTTCAAATAGTCGTCGTTCAGTGTCGCCGAGAGGTTAATAAGGACATTTGAAAATATGTAAAAAATCTTAAATTCTGACTTAAGTAATATCTTCTACTTAAGTTGCTTTATGAATACTAACCCTGGTCCTGTTATCATAAAACTTGAGGTTCCCATGGCTGATCTAGCTATCACAATCTATCTGTAAAGCTTCAAGGTCATAGACCTCTTGTTAATATACTGATTAAAAAAGAAAGTATTCACTCAAATGTCAACCTCATTACGAATATTACATTGCTGTGAACGTTTAAGATATACATGTTTTCAAACAGAATTACTAAATATGTTCGAGAAGAACTTGACAGTCTGACATTCATGAAAAATTCCAAAGAACCAGCAATTAAGAAGATGACCGTTATCTTGTGAGTTGTAACTGTTCTTGTAGGAACGTATAATACAGATTTAGAAGAAATCATACCAATGACGTACATGGACTTCTCAGGAACTGTTTATACAAGTGAAGGAAATATACATATATCAAATTACTGAATGTGTATGCGAATATATTTATGTTTAGGAATCAGCCATGTTGATTATTGATAATGGAATGTCTTGCATTTCATTTTGATATTAAGAGGTTCTTAATATATGCAATCTACTCGTTTGTTGTTTGTTTCTTACTGTTTTATGTGTGTGTAATATATTCATTTATCACATAACATGCGGTGTGGGAGTGTAATAACACCATTCAATATTTTCTATATTCCACTAGTGGTATTACATAACGTTAATGACGTCATGGACGTTTTCTGACGTAATGTGACGTTTTAGTTATGTTATAAATATAATCTAACATTCGTTCTCATTCATTATTGAATTTATAAACTAGTTAGCAAAAATAATATAATGCTCGGCAAGAGTCTCGCATTATATCATTTTGCCAACTCGTTTAATAAATTCAATAATGAATGAGTACTCATGTAAGATCCTCTATATATTGCGTGAGATGACTTACCTGTTTGTAACATGCTGCTGTATGACTTATCTATGTAATAATCTCCTTACTGGAGGAGATTAAGATCATTAAATAGCAACTACCAAGATGACTGTTACCTTGTGTTTCCCATTCAATTTCATTTATTTAGCATTTTCTGTTTTGCTCTGTTTTGACTTAGAGGAACTCCAACTCTGTTAGTGAAGGAACTTTTTAAACAAATATATCACTGCTTTATAAATGTACGCGTTTTGTATATTTCAAAACGTATTTGGCTAAATTTGTCATTACAACCTTTTGAATATTTTCAAAAACAGATGTGCACACTTGCTTTATTGACTGAGTAAGTGACTTTAGTTTTGCTACTAAAGATTAATTTGCATATTTTAAAATCATTATTAATAATTATGTAAATAGTTCAAAGCAAATTATGTTTACCTATTGCTGATTGGTGAATGTATTGCACCATTAATATATTTAAATATATTGTAGAACAAAACGAAAATGTGAAAACTCAGAAGTTTTAAAAAATACTTTGCTCTATTCTATTCTTATAAATAATATTAATGATTGAACAATGTAAGTTATGTATAATATATATAACGAGACAACGCGAGTTCTTAAAAATCAAAATTGCCGTGTGTCCCTTTAAAAAATAAATATTGTTTTTATACCAAGAATTCCATATCACTCCCTTGAACGGGAATTCCCTTATTTGTGTATTTAGATCCAACTGGTCAATTGAGGTTAATGACTGATAAGTCACCACAGGAATACCTTTATATTTCGTCTGCTGAATATAAGTTGAACACGTCTACAAATACAGGGATGTTCAAAAACATACCGAATATTTCGTCTTAGTCATTTTTGACGTTTCATCGCGTTTGTTGCACGAGAATCAGAGGACTAATTGCACGAGCCGGAATCAGAGAGGACCATTTGTCTAGAAACATCATTCTTGTTTGTTTACCTTTCAAAACTAGGAAGGTGTTCGACGGAACTCTTGTGTGAAGTTTTATGAACATAGGTCAAATACTTTTTAAGTTATGGCCATTTATGAGCTTGGTTAGATTGCAGCTTAGTTTTATGAACATGGGTGTAGCTCTGCCTAATGAATGTCAGAGTCATAGGACACGTTCTTTGAGGTAAGATAAAAATGTGTGTGAAGTTTTGTGAACATAGGTCGAATACTTTTCAAGTTATGACCAAGGTTAGGTTGCATGTTACAGTGTGACGGCCGACGATGGACGGCGGACGGCAGACGGCGGACAAGATTATCCCTAAGTGGTTACTATTTATCATGTTTGTCACCCTGCTACGCAGTCGACACAATAAAACTAAATTATATTTAAATTGCAAGTTTAAATATTTTATTATTTGAATATTTGACTTACCTTAGATTTATTCTTAGAAAGAACGAACAGGCATTATTAGCACATTTTCGGTGCAGTATATTGCAGACGCAGGCCGTTATATATTAGAAAAGGATGGGAAAAGACTGTACATTCACTAAATTGTGCCAATTAAGTAAAATCGAGGACGAATTACATTTTGCTATTAATTTGCCCTATGTATACTATTATAAGGAACCAAGTATTTCAAGAACAATATGTCATGCTCGGCCGTTTCCAAAGGTCCATTATCATACTCTTTTACTTACAGACAGTTCTTACAGACAGTTCTTACATGCAGTTCTTACACATGTCTTACAGACAGACAGTTCTTACAGACAGTTCTTACAGACATACAGACATCTCTGTGACCGGGATGGTAAAGGCACTACATTCAAAACCGTCCCGCCTATTATTGCTGCGGGTTCGAATTCCACTGGGAGCTCAACTTGTAAGTGAAAAAGTGTCCATTCTTAAGGATTACTGGAATTGTACAGTACTGGTTCTACTCAAGAACAAATGGATGGTCCACCACGAACAAATCGACCGTCATATATAACCTAAAATGTTCTGAAAATGACGTAAAACACCATTCAACCAACCACCCCCAACTTCACCTTAGCGACTCTAAAACACTGTCTTTCATACCTAAATATAGGGAGGATAGTTCAAATTATGACTTATACCAAACCGGAAGTGTGTGTGTGTAGTGTTGGTGTTGGTGGGGTGGGGGTATAATAACGTTTTTGTCGGGTTTTTTTCTCATCTCTATGGCAATGGCGTCCTTTTTCATGTTTGTCGCGAAGAAAACTATACTGATGTTTTATTCTGGTTTAATAGTAAAGACAACACTGACGTTTCACCTGAATTATTAAAGACCAGGGTGATACAACAGAAACCGAACGCTTTAAGTTTAAAATCTTTAAAAAATAGACGTAGTAAATCGCGTTGAACCCAAATCCTTACTAAAAGTCTTAACAGCTTTGTCATAATAACAGTTGAATAGCATTTTGTTTTGTTTATTTGATATAATGATACAATGGTTCGTCATACTCTCAGATTCGCACTATCAAGAAGGGAACATGTTGTTTACCACGATCGAAAGAAAATTCATCGCTTTGTAAGGCTTCCGAGATGTATTTACCTGTTATGCATATTTGCGATACATCAGATCGTTAGGTAATATCGCGATGAACCTTACTTGAGATGCATCGTTTGAATGATATTGATAGCTAGCTTTATAATACATATTTTATAGGGACACACTGCATTTTTTATTTCTTCAGAAATCGCGGCGTCCTTTAGTTTTTCTTTACTTATTTACAAATCATTCTTAAGAAATATTTGAATAGTTCTAAGCAACTTCATTTTGCATGTTATTATAATAGTTGATTTTATTTTACCAGTAATATGTTTAAAAAGTTGATAGAACAACGAAGAAAAATTGAAATCTTAAAATTGTATTTCTTTTACGTAAAATACATGCAAGCAGTTTAAAATGTAATAGCGATACTCGATTAATTACTCGAGGTCCTAATTAAAATTAATTTAAATGCTTGATAAATACTTCAATATTACCATGTTCATTTTAAGCTTTTGTATATAGTGTTTTCCGTGGCCGAATGGTTAACGACGTTGCGTTGTAAACCTTCGTCTTTCACCGCTGCGGGTTCGAATCCCACTGGGAGCTCGACTTGCAAGTGAGGAAGTGTCGATTCTTACGGAGGTGTACAGTACTGGTTCTACCCAGGAAAAGTGGGTTGTCTGCCTCCACCAAAAAAATCGACCGTCATATTACATACATGGCATGTGTTGAAAATGACGTAAAACACCATACAAACAAACAAACAAACAAAACAAACAAACATTACATACAATAATACTTAGTGTATATTCCATTTGTTTTTAATACATCATTTAATACACAATAAAATGAAATGAAAGTTCATTTTAAAATTGCTGTTTCTGTTGTATCACCCCTCGCATCAGTGTACGTATATATCAGAAGTACTCTACAAAGGTGAGATAAAGACCACGACACTGATGCTTATGTCATATTTGATAACTATCTACGAATCGACGAAATAGCACCATGAATTCTTTCCTGAAGTTAACGTATATAGGATGTTTGTTATACATACATGTAATACAAGGTAATATATATTTTTAAAATATTTTTTTCTTCTTTTTTCCTGCAGCTTGCGATTGCCTCGGCATCTACGTGTCTTGGTGCTGACCATTGTTTTGGAAGTCTACAGAAAACTGGCTTTGGCATCTTGAAGGAAACAACATATAAACATGTCACATTTCAGGAAAAAGATACTTTCGGGCAGAAACGAACATACCCGTTTGTAGAAGTCGAAACAGAATGGAGTTCTATTTATACTTTTTGACAAACACTCATAGAAACAGTTTTTATCACGAATTCGTTACACGTTAATTTTAGTTGCATTGTTTATATTCTTGGTGTCATTCAACAGTTAATACTATGCAAAAATCGCTGATCGGGTAACACGCTGATACGCTGATCGGGTAACACGCTGATACGCTGATCGGGTAACACGCTGATACGCTGATCAGGTAACACGCTGATCAAACCATTTCCAGTTATTTGAAATTGAAGGCCACAATAGTGTCCAGGCTCCATTATATTTTCAAAAAAATATTATTCTCAAAATAAATAACTGAAACATAGTATGTGTTGTATTATTTTTCCTCGTTCAGTTAGCATATGTGTGGATGAGCCGTTAAAGAAACTAACCCGCTAAATAACCAATAAAATTACACTACAAAACCGTTTATCAAAACTCTATCCAGGTGTTCAGGTCATATAATAATGTATATGTGCAGTGTAAAAGTATAGGTTTATTAACGCGTTTTTAAAATACCTGTGAATATGCGTAAAGTTAATTATACGTTGGTAACACTTAATTCGACACTCAGTTTTGGCCTGGCTGGTTAAAGCTGTTTATATTGGGTCGATCGAGTTTGGATTCTCAAAATATGCAAGTTATATAATTATAAACCTCGTCATTAGAAACGGTGTGTGTATGTTGTAAAATGTGGCTGTTGTTGGTGGGATAGCTACTTTAAACAATACTCATAAAGTCATATTTTGTTGTTTTTTGGCTACTTTTATTGCTTGATATAAATTCAACTTCTTTTTCTTATCGACATGGATAACGAGTCAACATGTCTCCAATATATGGGCCACGCTGATAGGGCATACACACAGACCTATTTTGGTCAAATTTAGAGGTTACTGCGACTAATTATGTACTTAGCATGGCCAAATAAATGCCATGAAAGAATGTGTCGGTTGATCGTGACTAACCTGGGCAGATAAGGGCATTGTCTTAGATTTAGATCATTTAAAGCAGGTCATGCCAGGTCGAGAGTATACTTGTGTCTCTTCTTATATGACCTCTCAAGAAACTGAGTCTACTACTGTTCTCTCTCGGTGCTTCCAAAGAATCCCATTTTCAGTATGTATCATAAAGCATACATTTCTACATTGGGACTAATCGTTCCGTGCAGTAAAACGTTTTACTCGCTTATGTGCAGATAGACAGATATACGATGTGTTTACAATGTTTACACGAAGAAATAATCCCTGTCTGAATGAATTGACGTAAACATAAGTTCAAATTTAACAGGTCACCGTAAACATGAGTTATTGAACACACTAAGCGTCTCCTGCTTTTTAAATAGTGAGTATGTCGTGAAACGTATGCTAGAAAGGTGTTGCACCTTATATTAACTCTCATGAACAGACGCAATAAAAGCGAGTTTTCTACTTCTCTCTTTTGTTTGTGTTTGTAGCTTCCATGGGATCTCATCATTTTCAGTATGTATTAATAGGTGTATTGCGAGTGTGCGTGCGTGCGTGCGTACGTACGTGCGTACGTGCGTGCGTGTAATTTTAAGTTGTTTATAGTCCTTACGCTCGTATGACACCACGTATTAATACCCACAGACATTTCCTTTTATGTGATCGAAAACGACTCCGTTCCCGCATTCCCCGGAAGTCCTTCGCACGCCAATCACTTACCATGCAGAAAAAATATCCGTACATTTAATACGCCTCTCATGAGATCCTTGATCTGTCATTTACCTACTCGAGGCAATACAAACTTCCAGAACACGTTACTCTAGTAATAATCCTATTATATATTGTTTTCGATAATAACTTTTTTTTAAATAAATCTTTGATCAGGAGATGCCACCAACGATGATAGAGTGGCACGTGCAGCACAACATCACGTTGTTGAACTTCTGCTGGTTGCCGACTACAGCTTCTACAGCAGGTTCGAGTACCATATATGTATATTATATCTATTAAAACTCGTTATAATTTAGAAATAAATATACCGGTAGTTATACATTGTTATAAGCAGGAATATATCTTTGACATATTTGATTATTATTCGTCGTTTTACTATTTTGATTGTCTTTATTTAAGAAATAATAAATACGTATCTGTGTTTTATCGGTGAATAAAATACAGTTAGGAGTTCGGATGCGTAGAATACAGTTAGGAGTTCGGATGCGTAGTTACTACGCATCCGAACTCCTAACTGTATTTTATTGCACTCGTGATTTAATTACTACGCATCCGAACTCCTAACTGTATTTTACTCACGTTAGCACTCGTGATCTAATTACTACGCATCCGAACTCCTAACTGTATTTTATTCACCAAAAACAGTTAGGAGTTCGGATGCGTAGTAATTAAATCATTCGTGCTAACGCAAAAACAGTTAGGAGTTCGGATGCGTAGTAATTGAACTTAATACTAATTAATAAATTTCAAATATTATGCAAGTTATGTATAAAAAAAAACAAGAAAAAAGAAAAAAAAACAAGACGCCAAGATATTTTAAAGAAATAATCAAGATTGCCGTGTGTAGCTGTACATGCAGATATTCAGGTGCGGATCCAGGATTTGAGTTGGTAGGGTGGCGGGGTAATGGGGGTATGACATCTTAAATGGTAATCTAGTGGGTTCGGGGCATGACCGCATGCAATTTGTAATTTATTTGCGTCTGTTTGCGAAGTTGGAGGAGGGTTCCTACATGGCATTTGTAGAATTATGGTGAATTTTCTGATCATGTTAGTCATGTATTACAATCATTACAACGGTTACCTGGTCCGTGCTCACTTATAATGAGAAAACCATAGTCTAAAACTATGATTGTCGGACTTTAGGTTGCGGGGCGGTGAGGGTTTGGGCTCCTCCCCCACCTGGAGCGGACTTGGCTATTTATACATTTGTTTCAGGTGGTATAACGCAACTTCTCCAACGGACACGACGCAGACGCGAGAAGCCACCGCCGAAACCAAAGTGAAAGAATATGTATCTACGCTTCTACATTCGGTATGCCTCTTGTTCTCGCTTTGTTGATTTACATTCGGTATGCCTCTTGTTCTCGCTTTGTTGATCTATATTAGGTATGTTTTTTAGTCTCCCTTGCCATTGTAACCATGGTCATACCCTTCTACATTCGGCATGCCTCTTATTTACGCTTGCCATTGTAACCATGGTGATCTACATTCGTTATGCCATGTATTCTCCCTCAGTTTCAGTTATAACCATGGCGATGCACGTAAAACGATGCGAAATTGCAGCATATTCAAAATAAAAATGGAATTGTGTAGTTAAATTGTTGTCTGGAGCGTTTC
This sequence comes from Cyrtodaria siliqua, assembly GCA_037043455.1. Lineage (NCBI taxonomy): Eukaryota > Metazoa > Mollusca > Bivalvia > Adapedonta > Hiatellidae > Cyrtodaria > Cyrtodaria siliqua. The sequence goes on along the minus strand of JAWPHD010021388.1, from coordinate 17,518 downwards.
TGATTCACAGAGAAGTATTATATTACAACGGGAGACATATAATGATTGGCAAGTGATAGATTAAGGTGGATGAACTATTAGTGAAGGACCGTTATATTATCATCATTATCATCAAATAAAAAAAATTCAAACGGGGAAAAATAACTCACTAAAATATATAGATTACAAATTATACTACTTATATACATATTTGACTGAGTTTAACTGTTTTTAGTCTTCTCTTTGCATCCACTTGAATATATTTCGGTCATACTATTTTACTTTGGAGTTGATGGATTATAAATACTGAACAAAAAAAGAAACTTCCGCTGATCTTGATGCTGATTATCTAGACAGCAAAACAGGAAAAAAACAATGATGTTTTAAGAATAATTAGATAGATCGCCAACAATAGTCCAAACAAAGATGTTTTTTGAAAGTTTACGTCCACAAGGGAGTTAGCCCCCTTTTTCTTAAAACAAGCATGGCCACAAAAACAAATTAAATCTACGAAAATTACCGAAATTTGTCCGAGACAATATTCTCTATATGTTCCTTACCAAAAAAACACAAAACACAGATTGTGTAGATTGCAGCTTTTGTTTGTCAACAATCATCAAATTAACCCGCTTCAACGTTTCCATGTCATCCATAAATGATTATTGCTTGGCAAATTTGAAACTGTTTAATGGGATATTTAGTACTCAAGTGTGCTTACAAACATCAAATATCAAACATTGTTTTATACGCCCTCAAAAGCTGGCGTATGGAAATACCAGCAAAAAAAGTCGGACGTTTCTTTATATGTTCAGCAACAAAGGACATGCTTTTGAACTGTATATGCTAATTTAAATAAACAATTACTCATTTTTTGAAAACGTTTTATATAACTTTACGTTTATATATTTGCAATGATACTATTCAAACGAGACATAACTAAACATGTATTAAATGTCACATCTATTCACTATTTTCAGACTAACAATGCCTATAAAACGCTGGAGCCACATAACATCTTCATCACTATCAAAGCCGTGCAGTTGCTTATTATGACAGTAAGTATTAGAGCACGTGCAGTTGTTTATTTTTACTGTTAACCTTAGGGCACGTGCAGTTGTTAGAAGCACATATTCAAGCAAAAACTTTGGAGACTAGAGAGCAGCACGTTTCATTTTGTTGTTTTTATATTGACTATGTAGAGACATGTGGTCGCGTATTATGACTATAACGGCTGCGTTTAAGAGCACGTGCGCATGACGTGCGACATTTTTTATTGGTCGGTAAATTGCGTATGATGAGTTATATAAACATTGCATGGCAATGTGTATAATAAATGAAATATAGAATGAATGAACGAACGTACGAACGAACGAACGAACGAACGAACGAACGAAAGAATGAATGGTGTTTTACGGCACGTCGACACATAAATAGGTCATATCGTGCGCAAAAACTGATGAAAGATGAAGAAATGAAGTAGTAATTAAAAATTAATATAAATAGATAAAGATAAAACTATTTACAAGTAAGGGATGATATGGTAGTAATATAAACTATGTATATATGAAAAGGCTCATGATACATCAGCTGGTCCTGGTGATGACCATTGTCGTTTGGTGAGGCATTTACCCGAGGGCTGTCTCTCTGCCCCTCTTGATGTGGGTGGCGGGGGCTTCCCCGGTTCTTGGCGGGAGGCAATCGTTATTCCAGTCCCCAGGCCTAGAAAGGAACATACGGACCGACTAAATTATCGCCCTGTTGCTTTGGCGGGTTGTGTGTGGGGGGCCGTGGAGCGTGTGGTTGATGAGGGACTTGTTTGGTGCCTGTAGTCCAGCAGGCTGATTGCAGGGTGTCGGAGAGGATTCCGGCACCAGGGAGGCACAGCAGACGGTTTCATTCGATTTGAGTCATTTGTTACGCAGGCTTTCGTAGAGAAGGAACGTGTGGTCGCTGTATTTTTTTACTTGGGGAGGACTTGTGATATTGCATGGAGGTGCGGTATTGTGAATGGTCTTTATGATCTTGGTCTTGGAGGTCGATTGTCAGTTTTTATAGAGGGTTTCTTGGATGATGGACGGTTTCGTGTCCGAATGGGTTCAGACCTCTCTGACATTCATGAGCGGGAGAATGGTGTGCCACAGGGCAGCATACTCTCTGTCACCCTTTTTGATATAGAAATTAACAGTGTAGTTGAAAGCATCAATCCTGGTGTTTCTATATATGTTGACGACTTTGTTATGTGTTATCGTGCAAAGAACATGAACACTATTGAGAGACAATTACAACAATGTCTCAAAGGTTTTGAATTTTCTAAATCTAAACCTAGTTGTGTGCACTTTTGTCAACTACATACACATCATGAAGACCCTTCCTTTCCTTGGTCTTGTTTTCGACCGTAAATTAACGTTTATACCACACCTTAAATACTTGAGACCAAGTGCCTTAAATCTCTTAATTTGATTAAGGTTGTTGCAAACACTAATTGGGGAGCAGATTGAAAAATACTTTTACAACTTTGTGGATCTCTTATCAGATCCAGGCTGGACTGCGGCTCAGTAGTATATGGATCGACTCGCAAATCATACTTGCAGATGCGCGTCCTATACATAATCAAGGATTGCGACTCGCCTTGGGTGCCTTTCGTACATCACCAGCCGAAGGTTTATATGTTGAAGCTAACGAGCCATCACTGTCTCATAGACGCGACGAATTGGCCCTTCAGTATACCATTGAATTACAATCTAACCATTCAAACGCAACTTTTGAAAATGTTTTTAATCCTAGTTATGAATCTCTTTTTGATCGAAAACGTAGATCGAAAGCCATTCGACCATTTATTTGGTCTTCGTATTAAACCAAAATTAAGAGTCACTGAAATCGACCTACATTTGATTACCAAGTACCAAGTTCCACAAATTCCACCATGGACTTTAGAAATACCAACAATTATTTTTGATCTTTATAATAGTAACAAATCCAGTACAGACCCTACTGTCTTTCAAAGCAAATTTAATGAAATTAAATCGAAATACAGTAACTTTCAACATATATACACTTTTGGTTCTAAAGATGGAGATAAGGTAGCTGCAGTAGCTGTTGTTCACAAACACAGCATAAAGAGCCGCCTGCCTGACAAGGCCTCTATCTTTTCAGCTGAACTTAAGGCAATTGAACTTGCCTTTGCTTGCCTTACACTATATTCAGGAATCTGATGACCATTTTGTAATCTTTTCTGATTCCCTTTCATCTCTTCAAGCCCTGGGTAATATAAAACATGATAACCCAGTTGTGCTTCAACTTTTACAGAAGTACAATTCTCTTATAGTTGATAATGTTATTATTTTCTGCTGGATTCCAAGCCATGTAGGAATATGTGGTAACGATAGAGCTGATAGTGCTGTGTAGGCCGGTTGTCGTTTATATTCAATTTAATGCACTCCGCTTTGCGTTGCTTGCATTTCCCATTCCATAAAATTCAAAAGGTCTTAAAATATAAACGATGGTTTGTTAATTGAATGGTGTTTAACGTAATTTTCTGCACATTTAAAGCTATAGCTGACGTCATTTGTTTATGGTGGACCACCCACGTTTTCCTGGGTAGAACCAGTACTGCATACCTCCCGCCATCCGTAAGAATCGACAATTTCTCTCTTACAAGTCGAGCTCCCACACGGCCACTAAACACTCCCTCCAGCATCAAAAGGTCCTCCAGCACCAAAATGTGCTGTCGATTAAAAAGAGGGATCGAAACTTCCGTTCTGGAGGGATCGTCATATGTTTATGTCAGACACGTGAGTACAATTAATGAGTAAAACAGACTTGTCAAAAATCGGGGAATGCTATTCCGTGAAGATATGTTTGTACTCATGTTCGATATACTTTTGCCACCAAATACTTGAAAGTGACTCGCCTAGAACATTTTGATGCTGGAGGGAGTGTTTAGTGGCCATATCCCAGTGGGATTCGAACCAGCAGCGCTGAAAGGCGAGACGGTCTCAAACGCAGCAATCCAAAACGAACGAACACATACACATAGTCTTTATTTCTTACGACTATTTGAGGGCTTAGCTCAACAATATTTTGTGTATGTTCGGTTTTACCATATATTTGCGTTAAGCCGTTGCATTTTTATTTTAACAAATAGAGACCTGAAGACTCTCCATGGACGGAGTGTATAAAGACGTTAAACACTACGAAATCAGTTTACGAATTGGACCCCGATCGTGTGTTGGACCTATTTCTACAGGAGTCTACTAGTGTACATACTACAATCCCCCATGATTACGCCATGCTGCTTACCGCGTAAGTGTTCACATCAACATACCGCAATCCGCCATGATTACGCCATGCTGCTTACCGCGTAAGTGTTCACATCAACATACCGCAATCCCCCATGATTACGCCATGCTGCTTACCGCGTAAGTGTTCACATCAACTTACCGCAATCCCACATGATTACGCCATGCTGCTTACCGCGTAAGTGTTCACATCAACAAACCGCAATCCCACATGATTACGCCATGCTGCTTACCGCGTAAGTGTTCACATCAACAAACCGCAACCCCCCATGATTACGCCCTGCTGCTTACCGCGTAAGTGTTCACATCAGCATACCGCAATCCCCCATGATTACGCCATGCTGCTTACCGCGTAAGTGTTCACATCAACATACCGCAATCCCCCATGATTACGCCATGCTGCTTACCGCGTAAGTGTTCACATCAACATACCACAATCCCCCATGATTACGCCATGCTGCTTACCGCGTAAGTGTTCGCATCAACCTACCACAATCCCACATGATTACGCCATGCTGCTTACCGCGTTAGTGTTCACATCAACATACTACAATCCCCCATGATTACGCCATGCTGCTTACCGCCTAAGTGTTCACATCAACATACCACAATCCCCATGATTACGCCATGCTGTTTACCGCGTAAGTATTCACATCAACATACCACAATATCCCATGCTTATGCCATTCTGCTGACCGCGTAAGTGTTCACATCAACATAACCTGGTCACATATAGCCGTGCTATCGCTCATAGACTAGTAGAGCAATGAATATATTGCTTTATGTAGGTTTCCGGAACGACCCGGAGAGGTGTCTGAAGACATCACGCAATGCCTGCATAAACAACGACGTTATTTGAATACATTTAGACATGACACCGTGATGAATTGAATTGAAAGTTGTTTAACGGCTCATCAACACAGTATAGGTTATTTAGAGCCGCCCCAGAGAGAGGGGAAGGATACATAGGAATCCGGGAACCTGCCCTTCTCTTATTATCGAATAGATTCCTATGGTTCTTTAACGTACTCGGAGGATAGACCGATACACGGGACCGCCCGGTTTACGTCCCCATCCGACGACGAGGCTAAGGTAAAGTGTCTTGCCCAAGGACACACCGACGGAACTCAGTGGCACCACGGAGGATTGAACCCGGGGCCTCCGGTTACAAATCCGCCGCGCTACCGACTGCGCCACGCCAGCACACCGTGATGAAAGAACGCGGATATTTACGGCTGAAGACGATAACAAACATGTTAATACTCTAGTGGAAAATATTGTTTGAGGCCCTGACATAATTGCATGTAAGACTACAATGTGCAATATTTCTTATAATGGCAAAATGTGTTCATTTATTTTTCGAATAGAAACATTTAAATCCGGCAGATTTAAAAAAAATAAAATCTGCTAGTTAAATTAATTTTATTATAACAAATAAGTATAACATTAAATGCATTCACATTTAGAAATAATTAAGAAATCGTGTTTAAAATCGTTCGTCGAGGCCTCATAATATAACCTCCAGTTTTGTATGAAATTCATGACACTTGCCAAAATGCATGTAATTAAGCTCCAGGTTTTTCTATAGGTTGGTGTTTTGCCTTTAAGGACCTATTTTCAGTTTATTATATATAGGAAGGGACAACATTTGTATAGGTAATTGTAAATCCCTGTCAGACATACAATTGTATGAGAAAATGGCTGTATTCTATTTTGTTTAAGTTGATGAGGCACTCCCAATACAGCTTTTGTATTAAACCAACATATTAAAAACATAAAAGCAGGTGTTTCATTAGTTGTGTCTTTGGTGTGTTGAATTACCTACACAGTTTTGTATTTAGTACAGCTTATTTGTTAATTTCCTTTTTTTCTTCATTGGAAATTGGTCCTTAAAGACATATTTCGAGCCTATTGTATTTGAGGGGGAGAGAATTTATATAGGTAACTGTAAATCACTGTTAGCCGTACAATTTCATGAGCAAAGTGTGATATTCAATTTTTCTTCAGTTTATGAGGCCCACCCAATAAAGCATTTGTGAACAGTACACATAATAACACATTAAAGGATGTTGTATATTTATTGTGTTGTGCTCTGATTTTTGGTCTAAAAAAAATTAAGAAACACCAGATAAGTTTTGTATTTAAAAGCTAAATTATAAACATATATTTTTTCATTAAAGTAAATTACAAAGTGTTGTTAAGCTATTCTTACCCACAATATAGCAATGCTATACAAATAAAAAAAACTAAGAGTGGGCCTCAATTTACATACCTGAGCTGATCAGCCATGAAGCGTGCTGGCTGTAAATATTCAAGCTTCTCATGCTTTTTCACTGACCATGTGTGTCTTTAACTCTAAGTACCGCATATGCATGCATACAATTCACCAAAAAGACATGTTCCCAAATATCCACGCTCTCGTCTTAAATTTCGTTCCGTTTTTGGAAACATTTCTCCACCCAACTCATGAATACAACCCTCGTCAGAACTCACGGTTGACTGATTACCTCATGATGGAATGATAACGTTACATGATGAGTGGAGTGATAACGTTACATGATGAGTGGAGCGTTACATGATGAGTGGAGTGATAACGTTACATGATGAGTGGAGCGTTATATGATGAATGGAGTGATAACGTTACATGATGAGTGGAGTGATGACGTTACATGATGAATGGAGTGATAACATTACATGATGAGTGGAGCGTTACATGATGAGTGGAGTGATAACGTTACATGATGAATGGAGTGATAACGTTACATGATGAGTGGAGTGATAACGTTACATGATGAGTTGAGTGATACCGTTACATGAGGAATGGAGTGATAACGTTACATGATGAGTGGAGTGATAACGTTACATGATGAGTCGAGTGATAACGTTACATGATGAATGGAGTGATAACGTTACATGATGAGTAGAGTGATAACGTTACATGATGAGTTGAGTGATACCGTTACATGATGAATGGAGTGATAACGTTACATCATGAATGGAGTGATAACGTTCATGATGAGTGGAGTGATAACGTTACATGATGAGTGGAGCGTTACATGATGAGTGGAGTGATAACGTTACATGATGAGTGGAGCGTTACATGATGAGTGGAGTGATAACGTTACATGATGAATGGAGTGATAACGTTACATGATGAGTGGAGCGTTACATGATGAGTGGAGTGATAACGTTACATGATGAGTGGAGTGATAATGTTACATGATGAATGGAGTGATAACGTTACATGATGAGTGGAGCGTTACATGATGAATGGAGTAATAACGTTACATGATGAATGGAGTGATAACGTCACATGATGAGTGGAATGATAACGTTACATGATGAGTGGAGTGATAACGTTACATGATGAATAGAGTGATAACGTTACATGATGAATGGAGTGATAACCATACATGATGAGTGGAGTGATAATGTTACATGATGAGTGGAGTGATAAGGTTACATGATGAGTGGAGTGATAACGTTACATGATGAGTGGAGTGATACTGTTACATGATGAGTGGAGTGATAACGTTACATAATGAATGAAGTGAGAACGTTACATGATGAATGGAGTGATAACATTACATGATGAGCTGAGTGATAACGTTACATGATTAATGGAGTGATAACGTTACATGATCAGTAGAGTGATAACATTACATGATGAGTTGAGTGATACTGTTACATGATGAGTGGAGTGATAAAGTTACATGATGAATGGAGTGATGACATTACATGATGAATAGAGTGATAACGTTATATGATGGAGTGATAACGTTACATGATGAATGGAGTGATGACGTTACATGATGAATAGAGTGATAACGTTACATGATGGAGTGATAACATTACATGATAAGTGGAGTGAAAACGTTACATTGAGTGGAGTGATAACGTTACATGATGAACAGAGTGATAACGTTACATGATGGAGTGATAACGTTACATGATAAATGGAGTGATATCATTACATGATGAATGGAGTGATAACGTTACATGATGAATGGAGTGATACCGTTACATGAAGAGTGGAGCGTTACATGATGAATGGAGTGATACCGTTACATGATGAATGGAGTGATAGCGTTACATGATGAGTTGAGTGATACCGTTACATGATATATGGAGTGATAACGTTACATGATGAATGGAGTGATACCGTTACATGATGAATGGAGTGATAACGTTACATGATGAGTTGAGTGATACCGTTACATGATGAGTGGAGCGTTACATGATGAGTGGAGTGATACCGTTACATGATGAATGGAGTGATAACGTGTCATGATGAGTGGAGTGACACCGTTACATGATGAGTGGAGCGTTACACGATGAGTGGAGTAATAACGTTACATGATGAATGTAGTGATAACTTTTCATGATGAGTGGAGCGTTACATGATGAGTGGAGTGATAACGTTACATGATGAGTGGAGTGATAACGTTACATGATGACTGGAGCGTTACATGATGAGTGGACTGATAACGTTACATGATGAGTGGAGTGATAACGTTACATGATGAGTGGAGTGTTAACGTTACATTGAGTGGAGTGATAACGTTACATGTTGAATGGTGTGATAACGTTACATGTTGAATGGAGTGATAACGTTACATGATGAGTGGAGTGATAACGGTACATGATGTGCTTTTGGTTTTATTTATTATATAGCATAAGAAATACACCACGTATAAAGCCGTTTGTACAGAATATAATGCAATTAAAACCACCGAATATAAAGACGTATCCACCACGTATATTAGAATATGTACCACATATAAAGTCAACAGACTGCATACAGTGACTTATCTATCGCATATTATGATTAATCTACTGCATATAAATACTTTTCTACCACATATAATGATTTATTTACCCCATATAATTAAAAATGCACTGCATATCATGAAAGATCTACCCCATATAAAGGGAAATGCACTGCATATATTAATCGGCAACATCATAAGACAGTCATGGCGTTCCATAGAAAGGTGTGCGATATACCATTTAAATATTATGAATAAATCAAACCCTAAGCCTAGTATGTCGCACATTATTCAAAAGTTTAGAGATCAAATGTGAAGGAATTATAGGGTCTCAGGGATGATACAGTGGCTAATATGAAAGCCATGAAAACTGGCATATAATAATCTATAATTATCGAACCTACATCAATGTGTGGGGTTCATGATTGTGAACATGTATACTAAGTATCAATGATGCATGACTTATGGTTTTGGAACATCTTCCCGCTTTTTACAACATCCACATACGCGTTGCGCTAACATATGCGCAGAACACGCTGATTCGTCTCCAGAGGGCACCCTTAATGCATTTTAGTAACGATTTGCAAAATATGCAAGTTACTTCGAAAACTAAAGAGGGGCCGAGAGAGTTAAAAACATTTCAAAGATTACCGTTTGTCTGTTTAGGTATAAGCGTACCTTTTTTATTTCAGCTACAAATTGCACAAATCGGACGGTAAATATCTAAATGGTAAGATGACATTCAATTTATGCATTTATTTATGCTGTACATGTATGTACATACATAGTGAAAGTATAAATCATATATGATTGGAAAGCTCATTTGATTATATTTATAAAACTGAATGATACAGATTTCTGGTAAAAGTAAAAATTTTAGTCGAGGAGAGGCAATTTCAGACTTTTTTTCTCCACATTTGCACGCGCTATTCACGCGCTATCCACGCGTATTGATTGCACTTGGCCAATAATGTAATGTGTCAAGACCTATTTCCAGCCTATTATACGTGTGTTTGTGTGTGTGTGTATGTGTGTGGAAGGGTTGGGGGAATTTGTATAGATAAATGTTTGCTTGTTTGTATGGTGTTTTATTTCATTCTCAACACATGTAAGGCTATATATGACGGTCGATTATTTTTTTTGTTGTGTAGGCAGACCACCCATATTTCCTGGGTAGAACCAGTACTGTACAACTCCCTCCATCCGTAAAAATCGAGACTTCCTCACTTACAAGTCGAGCTCTCAGTGGGATTCGAACCCGCAGCGGTGAGAGGCGAGAAGGTTTCTCAACGGCCATGGAGACGCTTAAATGTTAATCACTGTTAAACATGCGAATGCATGAGCAATTGTGTAACATATGATGAGGCCCTCCCAATACAGCTTTATTATGAAACCACCATATTAAAACATAAAAGCAGATTTTTGACTAGTTGTGTTTTGGTATTATTTTGTTGTAATGAATTCCAATGAAATTATCAACACAGTTTTGTATATTGTTACAGCTGACTTATTTTGTACTATTGATTTTATGAATATTGAGTTCTGCTCAACCCGGGGCTAGGTGGCGTGAACGGTAGCAAGCATATTTCACTACCGTTTATGAACAGTGTTGCAATAATTCGTATGTATCGTGTTCGGCCGTTTCCAAAGGTCCACTATCATACTCTTTTATATAGCACAGTGGCGTTGCTTGTGCAGTGTGGCGTACCCGCGCTTGCAATCAGGACTGTTATTCATTCGATCTTTGGAGATCGCTGTCTGAATCAAACCGAGACTGCAATAATTCGTATTTATCGTGTTTGGTCGTTTCCAACGGTCCACTATCATACTTTGTTAATGTGTTGTTTTTGTCTTCATAAAAGTAAAGTTCAACGTATTATATACTGCTGTACCATAGATACTGTTCAATATATCAATGCTATTTAAAGAAAACACTTTACTCGGGCCTCAATTTATATACCTGAGCTTATCGGCCATGTAGCATGTTAGCAATAAATAAGTCAGCGTTCCGTCTTTTTAGCGTTGGGAAATAGGGACTAGAAGCCAAACGAGATGATCGGGGCGAGTGATTGGTGTCAGTCCAAATAAAAAACATCATATTAATGTACTTCAGTTTCGTATGAAATATACATTAAATTAAGCGGCTTGTTACCTTCGGTTTAATTATTGTTTATGAAAATGTTTTGGAAAACTCGACGACACGCCCGATTTTCATTAAATTTTAAAATATTATAATTTAAATGAGGTTTATATTGCTAACATAAATGATATGTACATATAACTCAATAAACAGCATATTAGAGCATTAACGTTTGTTTGTTTGTTTGCTTGTTTGATTGTTTACGTCATTTTCAACACATGTAAGGATAAATATGACGGTCGATTTTTTGTGGTGGAGGCAGACCACCCACTTTTCCTGGATAGAATCAGTACTGTACACCTCCCGCCATCCGTAAGAATCGACACTTCCTCACTTACAGGTCGAGCTCCCAGTAGGATTGGAACACGCAGCGGTGAGAGGCGAAGGTTTACAACGCAACGTCGTTATCTTAGCATTAACTCATGATATGAATTAATATCAATGAATATATACTATACAAGACAAACTAGAGGAGTCTTCGAGATTTTCAGACGAAATAATTTTGTTAATAATCATTTAAATTAGATTGAGCAGGGGGCGTAGTTGAGTGGATATGACGTTGAATATGAACCTGAACACACAGAAAATTGTAGTTTTATTTCTCAATTCCTCAAACCTTTACGGCTCGCCTTCATTCCCGTTTATGCTTGCAGCTAATAACTCTGGGGGTTTAGTGATATTTCCTGAAAGGTTCTTAGCAAATTAAATTTAAATGTGCGGTGCATGATTCAGATTAAACTATAATAACGGACAGAATCATCATTCATATAACTGGTTTATTCAACCTCTGATTTCGCTTATGGCGAAATAATAAATTCGAGAACTAGTTCGTTTGTTCTTACATTATGTCGTTCGCTCCGTGACGGAGGCATGTCTGGTGGAAAATTCCTTCATCTCATCTCCCTCTTAGGTTCCTGTACCAATATAACATAATATGATCTGCTTACGTGACGTAAAATAACATATAATTTCATTATGTCGCTCATCTGGTTCCTAAATATACTAAGGGAACCCATTAAGAACCATACGATTTACACAAGTTTACACTAGGAAGAACAGTATGATATAGCAGGGAGAGTTCAAAGTGTACACAAGTGTAACTGTTTTTGCTTTCAGGATATGCCGTGAAGAGCTCAGAATGTAAGGACAGAGGAGTGTCAGTAGTGAGAGACACTCAGTTTGAGACAGCCCTCACAATCGCTCACGAGATGGGGCACAGGTAACGGAACATGATATGTCTTGGTGAAGATTTAATGCATTTTTTTGGTCTAAATTCTGGGTACAAGAAGCTTAAACATGTTTTCTAAAACATAATATTATGGATAATATTTCCACATTACAAGCTTTAACACAGAAATATTTGTCAAGGGAAAAGGGTCGGTTTTCTTTCTTTTCATTTTCATATATTTGCTTAAGGGTCATAGTACGAGGACGTGTAATTTCGCTGATGTTCATTAATGATATCACTCTATTCTTAAAGTCAGATTGGTGTATTTTTGTAACAAGTGATATAGAAGGCATTTTAACTTTATTGTTTGATGGCGATGTATCAAGTTGTTCAGAACTTGTAGCCCCAATGGCAAATACGTGTAGGAATGAAATAAAATTTAGAAAACAATAATTGTCGTGTTTCGTAATCGTGGAATACTTGAACAAACTGAGAAACGGTATTACCCATGGTATGTTATTGATGCTGTTCCCTTTTATAAATATTTAGGGGTATGTTTTACATCAACATTATGTTGGATCAAAACGAAATACTCACAGTGCAAGAAAAAAACAAAAGCAAGTACCAGTATGTTGTGCTTTGGCGCAGATATCTGGGGCTATCAATTTAGTGGGATAACAGAAAAAATGCATTTTAATTTTTGTAAACGTTATTGTTTACTAAAACGTTCTCGTCTCTCACCGCTGAGGGTTCGAATCCCACAGTGAATTCGACTTGTCAAGTGAGAAAATGTAGATTCTTACGGATGGTGGGAGGTATACAGTAATGGTTCTACCCAGGAAAATGTGGTGGTCTGCCTCTACCACAAAAATAATCGACCGTCATATATGACCTTACAGGTGCTAAAAATGACGTAAAACACAATTCAAACAACACATTTTATATTTTTGTTGGGGGCAAATATAGCACGTATCCTCTGGGTATATTATATATGCCACAATGCAAAAACAGAAATTGGACTAAATTATTGGAAATGCCGTCAAATATGTTAGTCGCAAGATTGTCCTCTTGCTAAAACAGCTCTTTCCAAGTAATATTTCGCCACACAAATTCAATAACATATAAACTTACTAACATGATATATTAAGTCTGGCATGTGGACATGATGGCTCTGACAATTCCTGTCACGAAGGTGAAGGTTACATCATGGAGGAAGGACTGATACGCAATAGCTCTCACAAATGGGAGTTTTCGTCATGCTCCATCACGGAAATCACAAACTATCTCAACCGTCTGTACAAGTGAGTATATAGTTTGTTACTACTATAGAGCTATGCTTCTGTGAAATATACACTGAAAGGAAAAAGAAACGAATAATAAAAAATGCCTATACTACACTATTATATACACCTAATTCCACGTAATATTCCAGATATATTTCAACGTGTTTTGTATAAAAAGGGGCTACAACTAATTACAGAAAGGACAACTCTGTCATGTAGAATACCTTTAAATCAAAGAATACTATGTTACACGAAATTCATAAACTTTGAAGTTTCGCTTGAAAAGGTCAAGCCATTTCAGTATTGTGTTTAATGTTAAGAGATTGCAACGCTTGAGCCAAATGCGCATTCTGTCAATAATGAAACTTTAACGGGATAGCCATTGATATGTTCGGTGCTGTTTAAACCTTCTTTTCGGAAAGACTGGCCTAATGTCGCCTCGTACAATTCGATTAGCAGTAGCATATTAAACATACAATATATAGCGAAATACCCAATATGCGTTTCTTTTTCCTTTCAGTATAGTTAGCATACCCGGGACGATTCCATCCGCACTTTCCGGACATCACGCAATGCATGCATAAAGAACCATTGTATGTCAGTGTACTAAACCCTACATCCAAACGTCCATGCATAAAACTCACCAAAATGGATATCACGCTGATTAGCCCCGCCAAACTCATGAATACAACCATGGTTCTTATAATCACAACCCCGCACAACTCATGAATACAACCATGGTTCTTATAATCCCAACCCGGGCCGCACAACTCATAAATACAACCATGGTTCTTATAACCCTGATACAACTGACACACCGTCAAACATGATAACCTGAAAATGTCAGATATGTGAGTTGGGTGGAGCTAAGTTTCCAAATACAGGACGATATATCAGAAGAGAGAGGGATATTTCGAAGGGAAAACATTGAAACATGTCAAAAAATACGCACTGATTACAAAAAATGACCAGATCCACGTGGTATCCTTCTATGTAGCGAGTTTTATGTATGAATGTGAGATAGTTAAGGTTTAGTAAATTAAAATACGGCGGTTGTTTATAAAACCTTGCTTGATGTCTTCAGCAACCTCGCCGGAAAGAGAGGATGGGTTCGTTCCTTATACTCTGCCTATATGTCAAAGCTACGGAATCATAGCTCTATGGTAAGTAGTAAGTACACACCATAGACGCTATGATTCTCACAGCTACGTTTCAGCAAATGACACCGACGATTAGTACAAGAAACAAGTACATGTATTCTATAATGAAGGAGGTTTAAGTATATCTTTATTTCTGTTTGTTTGTTTGTTGGTTGGTTGTTTGGGTTTGTTTTGTTTGTTTGTTTGTTTGTTTGTATGGTGTTTTACGTTCTGAGATTGACAGGTAACCATAGAGATATAAATGGAATGCACAGTGTGTCAAGCTTCGCTAGGGCCCGAATATTTGGCATGAATTTTTGTTTTATTTGATTACTGTATGTTTTTGTTTTGTAATAATATTAGCTGTAGGTCCGCTAACATAAATAATAGATTTATTATAACTTTTACATGTTTTTGGCTTATATTTTAAATTGGTCAATTATTTCTTTGCGTTCATAAAAATATGGTTGTAGCAACGAAATTATTAGTTATTAACACCAGAAGTATGGTTTAAAAACAGCATTCACGACGACTGTATGTTGACCACGGAGAACCATCACCCCTCTTCCGACTTAGTTACCCTGGCAACCAAGTGGTTCGGACAATTGTTTTCTCCAGACGACCTTTGTACAATGCAAAACGGTATCGGGTCTTTCGCAGATAGGGTAAGTTGAAATTAATACTATAATTTCATGAGTATCCAGTATCTAAAAGCTAATTCTTTTTCTTGCATATTCGATTGGCATTTTTCGTTAATGTATTTTTTCTTCAGTTGAGCAGGTTTTCTATTCTACTGGCACCAATTAATCTTTAAGTACTTACTTCAAACAGTAAAGTGCGTTATCTCCGTTAAGCACAGGAAAACTACTGACCAATCAAATCAAGAAGTGATAGAGATGCTGCGAATGCATTGTTTACCGAAGTCTGATTGGACGATACGAAAGAGGGAGAAAGTCAATAAACAGAACAGGAAGTTGCTCAACGGAAAACGGCCGGTCGAATACGCGTAATGAGGTGACTTCTCCAACGTTCAGCAACACATGGATGTCCTTATCCGTTAAAGTGAATGTTAGAATATATTATCAATAGTTATATTATTGAGAGTTCGGAAAGAATTATCAAAGTCGGATGAAAAACACAGAAGATGTGATCATTTTAGGATTCTTGTGAAACGCATATAGAAGCCGCATTTCTTATTGGTTAAGATTTCTCTTCATAACTTCTATCAGACTTCGTGTTTACCATAGGTTTATCGATAGTCTCTTACACGTCATGCTATTAATCATGAAATCCGTTGGTATTAAAGTATTCATGGATAAGTGGTGCACGTATTTGAATATCTGAGGCAAAAGATTGATTAAAAATGTTGGATAAATACTATTAAACGTGAATATCAATGCAGATAAGAAGATATTAATATTACTGAAAATGAAATTTCTGATATCCTATCAACTTTAGTGATAAATAAAGCTAGTGGGTCAGATGAAATAAGTCATAGAGTCCTGAAAGAAACTTCAAAAAAAATATGTCGCCCTCTGTGTATTCTGTTTAATCGTTCAATTCAAGAAAATATCTTTCCACAATGCTGGAAATAAGCTAATGTTATGCCACTTTTTAAAGCAGGTGATAAAGATTCACCATCTAGTTGCGTTGGAAAAGTTATGGAACGCGTGATATTCAAACATATTTTTAATTTTTTGATTACCAATAATTTAATATTTAAAAACCAGTCTGGTTTCTTACCTGGTCACTCAACAGTTTATCAACTAATTGATATTTATAATCAAATATGCAATATTATTAAACTAAATAAGAAGCTAATGCAATATAAAACATTATTTTTGTTATTCAATTTCTGTCCTGTTTGTATTTAAGGACCATCCTTACAACAACTACACGTCTATATGTGGCGATCTGAGATGCCTGGAGCCGGGTAATACCGGCATGTATACAAAGAATCTGGGTCCGGATGGTATGCCGTGTGGAAATGGAAAGGTGAGTTTAGGCTTAAACATGAAACAAACGCATAATTGAATTTAAATAATTGTTTAGGGGAACTTCTAATAATTAAATAAAGAAGTGCGTCCCTTAGTGCGCCGTTAGCCAAAAATCGGTATGGTTATCGATATTTTAAATTTAGTTAGTCATATATCTGCCGTAGTTGACAATTTTTGAGGCATAGTTGTCGATATGTTAAATATAGTTAGTTTGCGTATTTTGACGTAGCTGACCATGTCTGAGGCTTAGTTGGCCATATCATGCGTAGTTGGCCATATTTCAGCCTTAACTGGCTAGATGGCTAAGAAGGTTCTATAGTATTATTTTAATCATGTGTTTTCGTGTTCTGCAGTGGTGCATGTACAGTCAGTGTGTAGCGGACAAGAATGCCCCCGTTGTATCAGGTATGTTTCTGCATTCGTTAATTCACTGAAACTCAATGTATATATATACACACACACACATACACACATACATACATACATACATACACGCACGCACGCACGCACGCACGCACGCACGCACGCACACACACATACATACGAAAATTACTTTGTTGAGTTTGTATTTAGTTTCAGGAGTAGTAACTCTTGTTTTTACACGATTCGTGTAGTCAGTTCTGAATCTTTCTTGTCTCATATTTCTATCTCGGTGTAAATGAGGCTTCGATCCAGATACTCCTGTCCGTCTTGGCGCCATATAACCTACACCTGACGACATTATAAGTACCCCGATATTAATTGC
>JAWPHD010021387.1:0-28439 GCA_037043455.1 Cyrtodaria siliqua | reverse complement strand
TTCACAGCCTCTAGGGAAGTATGTTGGGTTGTACAAGAATGTCGAAAATTATCATGACGCCATCCAAGATGGCCGCCAGTGACGTCATCAGACAAATCTTGTTATCGCTAGATCTCAAACATTTTTAGTCCGATTTGAATGAAACTTTCACAGATTGTAGGTTTTAGGCTCTAGTTGTGCAAAAATGTAAAAACGTGTCTGTATGAAGTAACGTCTTCACGTCAGTGACGTCATAATGTTATGAAAATCCGTTTTTTCACTGATTCCATTTTTGAAGTTCTTTTACTGAATAATCCATCAATGTCATTGTCTCAGTCGACGCTGATATTTTTAACGTCCTGACGTCATCCAAAATGGTCGCCAATGACGTCATTTAAGAAATCTTGTTTTGTCTATATCTTCTCTATTTATTATCGGATTTGAATACAACTTTCACCGATTGTAGAGTTCTGGGTCCGGTTGTGCAAGAACGTCATACGGTATCCCGACATCATGACGTCAGTGACGTCAAAATATTCAGAATTATTTTTTTCACTGATTGCATGTTCGAAGTTTTTTTCGTGATAAATCAATCAGCGTCTTTATGTTCGACAACTCTGACAGTTGTGACGTCATGACGCCATTAAAAACAGAAGAAAGCCCGTTTGATCAGGCTCTGATCAAAATCTAGTTAGGGCTTTCCACTTTTCAGTGGAAAGACCTCTTGTTTTCGTTCTGTTTATTCTTCTTATTAGGGCTTTCCACCTTTCAGTGGAAAGACCTTTTGTTTTCGTTCTGTTTATTAGGGCTTTCCACTTTTCAGTGGAAAGACCTTTTGTGTTCGTTCTGTTTATTAGGGCTTTCCACTTTTCAGTGGAAAGACCTCTTGTTTTCGTTCTGTTTATTCTTATTATTATTATTATTATTATTCTTTTTCTTCTTCTTCTTCTCCCCAGCACTTTTCATAGTAAGACTGGTCGCACGGCCTCTAAATTTTACACAGTGATAGAGCTCAGTCTGGAATAGTGTCCCGAAGCTTTTGGGGTCATGACGTCATCCAAGATGGCCGCCAGTGACGTCATCAGACAAATCTTGTTCGCGCTAGATCTCAAACATTTATAGTCGGATTTGAATGAAACTTTCACAGATTGTAGGGTTCAGGGACTAGTTGTGCTTGAATGTTAAAACGTGTCTCTATGTAATAACGTCTTGACGTCAGTGACGTCACAATGTTACGAAAAGTCCTTTTTTCAATGATTGCATTTTTCATGTTTTTTTACTGTAACATCCATCAGTGTCATGGTTTCAATCGACTCTGACAGTTTTAACGTCATGACGTCATTCAAAATGGCCGCCAATGACGTCATTTAAGAAATCTTGTAATCGCTATATCTCTTTCATTTATGATCGGATTTTGATGCAACTTTCACAGCCTGTAGGGAATGAGGTTGAGTTGTGGAACAATGTCAAAAATTGTCATGACGTCATCGAAGATGGCCGCCAGTGACGTCATGATACAAATTTTGTTAGCGCAAGATCTCAAACATTTAATGTCGGATTTAAAGGAAACTTTTACAGATTGTCGAGTTTAGGGTCTAGTTGTGCCTGAATGTCAAAATGTGTCTCTACGTCATAATCTCCTGACGTCAGTGACGTCACAATGTTATGAAAAATCCGTTTTTTTCATTAATTGTATTTTTTAAGGAATTTTATTGTAAAATCCGTCAGTGTCATCAATTTAGTCGACGCTGACAGTTCTAACGTCATGACGTCATTCAAAATGGCCGCCAAAGACGTCATTTAAGAA
This sequence comes from Cyrtodaria siliqua, assembly GCA_037043455.1. NCBI lineage: Eukaryota > Metazoa > Mollusca > Bivalvia > Adapedonta > Hiatellidae > Cyrtodaria > Cyrtodaria siliqua. The sequence goes on along the minus strand of JAWPHD010021387.1, from coordinate 26,653 downwards.
ATCTTGTAATCGCTATATCTCCTTCATTTCTGATCGGATTTTGATTCAATTTTCATTGCCTGTAGGGAATTAGGATGACTTGTGCAAGAATGTCGAAAATTGTCATGACGTCATCCAAGATGGCCGCCATTGACGTCAACATACAAATTTTGTTAGCGCTCGATCTCAAAGTTTTTTAATCGGACTTGAATGAAACTTTTACAGCTTGTAGAGTTCAGGGTCTAGTTGTGCAGGAATGTAAAAACGTGCCCCTATGTCATAACGTTTTGACGTCAGTGACGTCACAATGTTATTAAAAATCCGTTTTCTTTACTGATTGCATTTTTTAAGTTTTTTTGCTTAAAAATTAATTTTTAGTATCATTGTCTGAGTCGACGCTGACAGTATTAACGTCATGACGTCATCCAAAATGGCCACCAATGACGTCATTTAAGAAATCTTGTAATCGCTATATCTCCTTCATTTATTATCGGATTTTGATGCAACTTTCACAGCCTGTAGAGAATTAGGTTGAGTTGTGCAATAACGTCAAAGTTTGTTATGTCGTCATCAAAGATGGCCACCAGTGACATCATAAAGGAAATCTTGACTATATAGTATCTTCTCTATTTATGACCGGATTTGAACAAAACTTTCACAGAGTGTAGAGTACGGGATCTGGTTGTGCACAGATGTCATACGGTATCCCGACGTCATGACGTCAGTGACGTCAAAATATCAAAAAAATCGATTTTTTTACTGGTCGCATTTTCGAAGTTATTTTCTTGATATATCAATCAGTTTCATCAACTTAGACAACTCTGACAGTTGTGACGTCATGACGCCATTAAAATCAGGAAAGCCCGTTTGATCAGGTTTCTGATCAAAATCTAGTTCTTATTATTATTATTCCTCTTCTTCTTCTGGCCGTCACTTTTCATAGTTTGACTGGTCTCACGGCCTTTTAATTTTAAACAATGATATAGCTCAAGCTAACTTAGTGTCCCGAAACTTTTGGGGTCATGACGTCATCCAAGATGGCCGCCACTGGCGTTTGTAGGCAAATCTTGTTATCACTGTATCTGGTGCATTTACTATGGGATTTGAATAAAACTTTCACAGATTGTAGAGCTTAGGGTCTAGTTGTGCAAGAACGTCAAAACGTGTCTGTCTGTGCTAAAAAGTGTTGACGTCAGTGACGTCACAAAGTTACGAAAAATCCGTTTTTTTTCATTAAATGCATTTTGTAAGGAATTTTATCGGAAAATCCATCAGTGTCATTATTTTAGTCGACGCTGACTGTTTTAACGTCATGACGTCATCCAAAATGGCCGCCAATGACGTCATTTAAGAAATATTGTAATCGCTATATCTCCTGCATTTATTATCGGATTTCGAGATAACTTTAACAGCCTGTATGGAATAATGTTGAGTTGTGCAAGAATGTCTAAAATTGTCATGACGTCATCAAAGATGGCCGCCAGTGACGTCATGATGAACATATTTTTATCGCTAGATCTCAAAGATATATGGTCGGATTTGAATGAAACTTTCAAATATTGTACAGTTCAGGGTCTAGTTGTGCAAGAATGTAAAAACGTGTCTCTATGTAATAACGTCTTGACGTCAGTGACGTCAAAATGTTATGAAAACCCTTTTTTTTCACTGATTACATTTTTGAAGTTGTTTTACTGTATAATCCATCAATATCATTGTCTCAGTCGATGCTGACAGTTTTAACGTCATGACGTCATCCAAAATGGCCGCCAATGACGTCATTTAAGAAATATTGTAATCGCTATATCTCCTGCATTTAATATCGGATTTTGAGGTAACTTTCACAGCCTATAGGGAATACGGTTGAGTTCTGCATCAATGTCGAAAATGGTCATGACGTCATCAAAGATGGCCGCAAGTGACGTCATTATGAAAATTTTGTTATCACTAGATCTCAAACATGTATGGTCGGATTTGAATGAAACTTTCAAATAATGTAGAGTTCAGGGTCCTGTTGTTCAAGAATGTAAAAACGTGTCTCTAGGTAATAACGTCTTGACGTCATTGACGTCATAAATTATGAAAATCCGTTTTTTCAACTGATTGCATTTTTGAAGTTTTTTCACTGTATAATCCATCAATGTCATTGTCTCAGAAGACGCTGACAGTTATAACGTCATGACGTCATCCAAAATGGCCGCCAATGACGTCATTTAAGAAATCTTGTATTCGCCATATCTCCTTCATTTATCATCGGAGTTTGATAAAACGTTCAAAGTTTGTAGATATCAAAGTCTAGTTGTGCTATTATGTGGAATGTTGTCATGTCGTCATCAAAGATGGCCACCAGTGACGTCATAAATGAACTCTTGTTTTGTCTATATCTTCTCTATTTATTATAGGATTTGAATAAAACTTTGACAGATTGTAGAGTTCAGGGTCCGGTTGTGCAAGAGCGTCATACGGTATCCCGACGTCATGACGTCAGTGACGTCAAAATATTCAGAATTTCGTTTTTTCACTGATTGTATGTTCGAAGTTATTTTCGTGATGAATCAATCAGTGTCTTAATCTTCGACAACACTGACAGTTGTGACGTCATGACAGGAAAGCCCGTTTGATCAGGTCTCTGATCAAAATCTAGTTCTTATTATTCTTCTTCTTCTTCTTCTTCTTCTTCTTCTGTCAGCCACTTTTCATAGCAATACTGATCGTAGGGCCTTTAAATTTTACCCAATGATAGAGCTCAGTCTGGAATAGTGTCCCGAAGCTTTTGGGTTCATGACGTCATCCAAGATGGCCGCCAGTGACGTCATGATTAAAATCTTGTTAGCGCTAGATCTCAAACATTTATGGTCGGATTTGAATGAAACTTTCGCAGCTGGTACAGTTTACGGTTTAGTTGTGCAAGAATATAAAACTACGTCAAGACGTCATTAAATGCGACGTCGGCCTGTGACGTCTTAAGTGATAAAAGGTCATTTTGGTGCAAATTGTATTTTTCGACCAGTTTTGCCTGTAAATCAATCACGGTCATTGTCTTTTACGTCACCGATCATTGTGACGTCATGACGTCATCCAGTATGATTTTACGTTTTTTCCTATATAACTGTTTAAAAAAGGAAATTCTTGTTACAAGTGTTTCTCGTTATCACTTGTTGCGTAAGATCATACTGCGGATGGTTTACTTTTTCGTCTTTATCGCTTGTTGTGCAACATCATACTGCGGATGGTAAGAATGTTTAGGTTGATCACGTGTTGTGTTATGTGACACAGTTGTTTACCTGACGTCACCAACAAACACAGTGTCCAAGGATTTTTTTTTTTTTTTTTTTTTTTTAAGTCCACCGCGCAGCTTTTTAGCTGGACAAAAGATGCGCAGTAAAACTTGCATGTTTTTTCCTATTTATTAACGATTTCTCGTAATTTTTTTTTCTTTTCTTTTTTTTTTTTTTTTTTTTCTTTTAGGTCAGTGCTGCGGCTGGAGGAGGTGGGGGGGGGGGGGATTTCGGGTTACTTTGTCGGTGTGAGATGGTGTTGCTGAGAGACGGCGTTCCCTTTCTAACCTTTCTCCGTCAGTTTTACAGTAAATCAATCAAGATCAATGTCTTTATCACCACTAACCATTGTGACGTCATGACGTCATTGAGTATGATTTTACATGTTAAGCCTGACATGGAAAGCCCATGTTTGATCAGGTTCTGATCAAAATCTAGTTATTATTATTATTATTCTTTTTCTTCTCAGGAGCACTTTTCATAGTAAGACTATTCGCACGGCCTCTAAATTTTACACAGTGATATAGCTCAGCCTGGAATAGTGTCCCGAAACTTTTGGGGTCATGACGTCATCCAAGATGGCCGCCAGTGACGTCATCAGACAAATCTTGTTCGCGCTAGATCTCAAACATTTATAGTCGGATTTGAATGAAAATTTCACAGATTGTGGAGTTCAGGGTCTAGTTGTGCTTGAATGTAAAAACCTGTCTCTATGTAATAACGTCTTGACGTCAGTGACGTCACAATGTTACGCAAAGTCCTTTTTTTTCAATGATTGCATTTTTCATGTTTTTTTAGTTTTACATCCATCAGTGTCATTGTTTCAATCGACTCTGACAGTTTTAACGTCATGACGTCATTCAAAATGGCCGCCAATGACATCATTTAAGAAATCTCGTAATCGCTATATCTCCTTTATTTATGATCGGATTTTCATGCACTTTCACAGCCTGTAGGGAAATAGGATGTGTTGTGCCAGAATGTCGAAAATTATCATGACGTCATCCAAGATGGCCGCCACTGACGTCATGATACAAATCTTGTTAGCTCAAGATCTCCAACATTTATAGTCGGATTTGAATGAAACTATCACAGATTGTAGAGTTCAGGGTCTAGTTGTGCCTGAATGTAAAAACGTGTCTCTATATAATAACGTCCTTACGTCAGTGACGTCATAATATTATGAAAAATCCGTTTTTTATACTGATTGCATATATTGAGGTATTTTAATGGAAAATTTATCAATGTCATTGTTTGAATAGACGCTGAGAGTTTTAACGTCATGACGTTATCCAAAATGGCCGCCAATGACGTCATTTAAGAAATCTTTTAATCGCTATATCTCCTACATTTATTATCGGATTTTGATGCAACTTTCACAGCCTGCAGGGAATTAGGTTGAGTTATGGATGAATGTCAAAAATGGTCATGACGTCATCAAAGATGGACGCCAGTGACGTCAAGATAAAAATCTTGTAAGTGCTAGATCTCAACCATTTATAGTTGGATTTGAATTGAACTTTCACAGCTTGTAGAGTTCAGGGTCTAGTTATGCAAAAAGATCAAAACGTGTCTCTATGTTATAACGTCTTGACGTCAGTGACGTTACAATGTTATTAAAAATCCGTTTTCTTTACTGTTTGCATTTTTTAAGTTGTTTTACTGCAAAATCAACATAACGTTAGTAGTTTTAATGTTATGACGTCATCCAAAATGGCCGCCAATGACGTCATTATAGAAATATTAAAATTGCTATATCTCCTTCATTTATGATCGGATCTTGATAAAACTTTCAAAGGACCCTACATTCAACGTCTGGTTGTGCAATAATGTCGAAGTTTGTTATGTCGTCATCAAAGATGGCCACCAGTGACGTCATAAAGGAAATCTTGTTAAGACTATATATTCTCTATTTATGATCGGACTTGAACAAAACTTTCACAGATTGTAGATTACGAGATCTGGTTGTGCACAGATGTCATACGGTATCCCGACGTCATGACGTCAGTGACGTCAAAATATTCAGAAAATCGATTTGTTTACTGGTCCCATTTTCGAAGATATTTTCTTGATATATCAATCAGTTTCATCAGCTTAGACAACTCTGACAGTTGTGACGTCATGACGCCATTAAAATCAGGAAAGCCCGTTTGATCAGGTTTCTGATCAAAATCTAGTTATTATTCCTCTTCTTCTCGCCGCCACTTTTCATAGTATGACTGGTCTCACGGCCTTTTAATTTGACACAATGATATAGCTCAAGCTAACTTAGTGTCCCGAAACTTTTGGGGTCATGACGTCATTCAAGATGGCCGCCACTGGTGTATGTAGGCAAATCTTGTTATCGCTGTATCTCATGCATTTACGATGCGATTTGATTGAAACTTTCACAGATTGTAGGGTTCAGGGTCCAGTTGTGCAAGAACGTAAAAACGTGTCTCTATGTCTTAACGTCTTGACGTCAGTGACGTCACGAGGTTATGAAAAGTCGTTTTTTTCAGTTATAGCATTTTTCTTGTTTTTTTACTGTAAAATCCATCAGTGTTCATTGTTTCAGTCGACGCTGACAGTTTTAACGTCATGACGTCATTCAAAATGGCCGCCAATGACGTCATTTAAGAAGTCTTGTAATTGCTATATCTCCTTCATTTATCATCGGATTTTGATGCAACTTTCACAGCCTGTAGGGAATTAGATTGGGTTGTGCAATAATGTTGAAAATTGTCATGACGTCATCAAAGATGGCCGCCAGTGACGTCATGATACTAATTTTGTTAGCACTAGATCTCAAATATTTATTGTCGGATTTGAATGAAACTTTCACAGAATGTAGAGTTCAGGTTCTGGTTGTGCAAGAATGTAAGAACGTGTCTCTATGTAATAACGTCTTGACGTCAGTGACGTCATAATGTTATGAACATTTGTTTTTTTCACTGCTTACATTTTTGAAGTTATTTTACTGCATAATCCATCAATGTCATTTTCTCAGTCGACTCTGACAGTTTTAACCTCATGACGTCATCCAAAATGGCCGCAAATGACGTCATTTAAGAAATCTTGTATTCGCCATATCTCCTTCATTTATCATCGGAGTTTGATAAAACTTTCTCAGTTTGTAGATATCAACGTCTAGTTGTGCTATAATGTGGAATGTTGTCATGTCGTCATCAAAGATGGCCGCCATTGACGTCATAAATGAACTCTTGTTTTGTCTATATCCTCTCTATTTATTATCGGATTGGAATAAAACTTTCACAGATTGTAGAATTCAGGGTCCGGTTGTGCCAGAACGTCATACGGTATCCCGACGTCATGACGTCATGACGTCAGTGACGTCAAAATAGTCAGAAATTCGTTTTTTCGCTGATTGCATGTTCAACGTTATTTTCGTGATAAATCAATCAGTGTCTTCATCTTCCACAACTCTGACAGTTGTGACGTCATGACAGGAAAGCCCGTTTGATCAGGTCTCTGATCAAAATCTAGTTAATTTTGATCTTTTTAAAAAATTACCAAACTTGCACAGATTGTTTATAGCAATGAAGTCTTGGACAAGTTCGAAAACCAGCCAGATCATACGATTTACACCTTTGGTCTCGTTAACACGATAGGGCCTTCATTTTTCATCGGATCTTTTTCAAAACTTTACAGTTGTTAGTATCAATGAAAGCTCGGACAAGCATGAAAACCAGCCAAATTGGACTATTAACACCGGAGTTATGACCCTTGAATTTCTGAAATATGCTATAATTTGGCCTCCATAACACGACAGGGCTTTAATTTTTTGTCGGAACTTTTACAAACATTACCAAATTGTTGATACTAATGAAAGCTTGGACAAGTTTGAAAACCAGCCAAATTAAATTAGTAACACCGGAGTTATGGCCCTGATTTTATTAAAATGCTGTATTTTGCCTCGTTATTAAAGACGATAGGGCATTCATTTGGCCTGATTTTAATGAAACTTTGCAGGCTTGATCATTACTAAATCTAGTTATGCATATCGTCACCGTGATTGTTCGCAGGGTTATGGCCCTTTAAAGGTTTTAATACACACACTTTGTCCGGACTATTTTTCCTGAACCCCTTCCCGGATATGGAGTGCCTACAATAGAATTTGCAGCAACTCTGCAGTTCAGGGTGAGATGGTCCTAGGCCCATTCTCCATATTTTATCTCGATGTACATGGAGGATGAGCCTGGCATGTTCATGACTGTTAGGCGCTATATAACCTTACATGTGTTGGTGCGCCTTAAAACCCAGTTCAATTCAATTACCCTTCCAGATAAACAAAACTTTGCAGGGATGATCAGTACCTGGCCTACTGGTGCACATCACCGCCGTGTTCTGGTTGAATTATTTTTGGCGGAGTTTTAAAACACAAACTTCTGAACCCCTGGCCAGATTACAACGAAACTTTGCAGGGATAACCAGTACCAAGCCCAGTTATGCATGTCATCGCCGTATTCGATTGAAATATATTTAGCGGAGTTATGGCCCTTTAAAGGTTTTAATACACAAATTGTGTCCCGACTATTCGGGGATGATCAGTACCAGGCCTAATTGTGCATATCATCGCCGTGTTCCGGTTGAAGGATTTTTGCGGAGTTATAGCCCTTTAAAAGTTTTGATACACAAACTTGATCCAGACTAGTCTCTTCTGAACTCCTGGCCGAATTTTGGCGGGGATGAAGATTACCAAGCCTAGTTGCGCATATCATCGCCGTGTTCCAGTTGATGGCCCTTAAAAGGTTTTAACTAACGTTGTACAGGATATTTCTCATGAACTCCTGTCTAGTTGCGCATATTATTGTCGTGTTCTGGTTGAATGAGTTTTGGCCCTTTAAAGGTTTAAATACACTAACTTTGTACTGGATAGTTCTCCTGAACTCTTGGGTAGTTGCACATATTATTGTCATGTTCTGGTTGAATGATTTTTGTTGTAGTTGTGGTTCTTTTAATACACAAACTTTGTCTGGACTGATTCTCCACAACCACTGGTCGGCTTTCAACGAAATTTGGTTGCCGGCTATCATTGTCGTGTTCCGGTTGAATGATTTTTGGTGGAGTTATGACCCTTAAACGGTTTTAATATACTAACTTAGTACAGACTAGTTCTCCTGAACCACAGGGCGGATTTCAAAGAAACTTGGCAGGGATGATCAGTACGAACCCTAGTTGCACATAACATTGCTGTGCTCCAGTTAAATGATTTTGGCACCTAAGGAGTTAATATGACCCCATATACACAAACTTTATCCGGACTAGTTTTCCTGAACCCCGGGCTGTAATTGAGTTAAACTTGGCAGAAATGATCAGTACCAAGACTAGTTGCACATTTTGTTGTCGTTTTCCCCATAATAAACTCCATATAGCCAGCAGAGCGATACAGGCTTTCTTGCGCCGCTTGTTTAGTAATTTTATTAGTTATTAGGATTCTTGACAGAGGACATGGGCTCACATTCCCTGCCTGGAAATTATATTCACCCGAGCCGTTAGGCGAGGGGGGATATATATTTCCAGGTAGGGAATGTGAGCCCATGTTCCCTGTCAAGAATCCTAATAACGAATTTGTCATACTTCAAAGTTGTAACCATTTATTTAAGAAAAAAAACAACAGCCAAAGACACGATTTCATTTTTATTGCGCCAATTTCCCCGTAACGTGTACTTTCGTGACGTCATAGCTCTAACGTCGTTAAATTTGGCGATTTTTTAATAAAATAAACGTATTTTATCACTATGTTAATGTTTTATTATCTGTAAAATTGCCAAAAAAAATACACTTACAATTATTTCAGACTTTTACACACAGTGGAAAGCGCAGAAAAGCGATAGGAAGGAAACAATCGGCGGTTTCCAAAACGAATCGGCAACGTTATCGTCGCCATTTTGTTTTTATGTATTACAGTAATGGGGTACCTACGGGGATTTCGTCCTATGTTCACGTCTCGAGACGTAGACATGGGCTGAGAATTTTCTTTGCAGTATGACAATATTTTATGCAGTTGTCTTGGTCATTGAAGAAAGCGTGGACAAAAGGAAAAAATAAATAATTATACAGCCATATCTTTCACCTTCACATTCTCTTCCCCACCCCTTTATCCATGGCCACTATACATCCAGTAGAGCGATACAGACTGGTCTGATTTTATCACACTGGACGAGAAATGGCACCGTCTGCGATGCAACGCACTGGTTTGAAGTAAAGTACCTTAGAACAGGAATATATATATTTTTTTAAATTTATTTATCATGTCTCGTTCAGATGATACCAGTGGTCCGACATACTTGTTGTATAGCCCAATAACATAAACCATTAAGCATACTTGTGTTACCAGGGGCGTAGCTGACCTGAAATGTATATATAGGCCCGACATACTTGGGCGTTCCGGGTCGTTTTTTTAAAATTAGTATTATATATCTGTATATTTGACAGAACACTTGTGTGGCGTTTGAAGAAATATTTTTCAAACTGATGTATAGGCCCGGGCCTTTAAGGCCTAATAGTAGCTACGCCGATGGTTACATTTGTTTTCTTATTTCTGCTATGTTTCTCTGTCATTTCATCACACATGCAGTGAGATGTTCGTTACATCGCACAGGCTGATATTGGAATGCATAGCTTCTGCCCGAAAACTATTTGTATTTCTCAGAGCTATACACGCTTAAATTTAAGTATGTTCTCTTCCATGGATGTTTGCGACTGTTTCTGTCTTTGTTTCTGTCTTTTAAATGCAAGATGTTTAAATTGGAAGCACTAGTTAAATAGCATAGCTGTATTATTTAAGGTGTCCTTGCACCATTGATTTTCCTTCTTCGTTTTGTATATATTGTAGGACGAATGTATGTCAAGAGTAAAAAAATGCGCATTTTTCTCTGTAGAAAAAAACCCATATCAATCAAACGATCGAGCGTCCGCCAATATAAAAAATACAATAAAAATAGGGGATCATGTATGATGTAAGAAAAAAAGTCAATCTATTGAATGACGTCGCGTTCTATTTTGACCCGTCACATATAGATTAACCTAATTTCTCCTTTCGCATTACTGTCTATATCAGTTATAATTAAATATTTCGAACAAACACTAATAAATATTTCAACTACATCAGTCGGAAGATTGATAGGTAATAATAACGAAAATCAATCAAAAGTGGGCATTTTGTATCACTAGAAAGGCTGGGAAACGGCTTTTATTGGGCACTATTTGACTATATAGCCTACAATACACCACGGAAGCACAAACGCAATGGTGTAATTACGCCTTAAGCGCAATAATTATTTTGGTGTCAAGAGCGGTGAGAAAGTACTTCCGGGTCATAGGATGCTAAAATAGTTCCATGGAAAAAAAATCCAAATTTTATAATTTGCATGTGTTTTTCTCTAGATTGATTTTCATTTCACAGTTAAAACATAACCTGATTTTAAAGTGTTATGTCTGTTGTCAAGAATAGCAAGTATTTTACTTTGTTGTCCATGACTAAGTTGTCGGAGAGCATGAGCACAGAGGATAGGTAGACATGCGCCTTTGACACGTGTTTATTTCACAATACTCATAGTGTAAATGACTGACATGAATTGTTGAAAAACTTAATCAGTGTTTTTTTGTTATGCCAAAAACAACACAAACATTGAGTTTTTCTTGCACACCGGATAGGGTTATCCGCGTTTTACATGATGGGTGATGGAAAGCCAGTGACGTCAATAACGTCAGCAGTTGCCTGACATCACTGTGGAAAATCAACACATACAACGTCAGTAATTGGCGACGCCATCGCACAAAATGTCAGTCATATGCAAGAAAAAGAATCAGTCAAGGCTATTCAGTTCATACAGGGAATTCCAATCCACGTTATAACTGTTCAAATTGGAACCTCGGCATAAAACAATTTGCTCGTTTTGAAATTCCTCATCTTGCCGGATACCCATGAAAGTTTCTTATATTCTGCCAGATATTCTGTTTCTAGCAATGACACTTGAGCCGCAAATATTATAAAAACACATATAAAAAATACTACTATCTATACTCAGTTGCAAAAGAAAGTCTACACTTTGAAAATTTGGCTTTACACCCCTATCCTCTTTATCAAGCGATAGTCCTTTATTGATTCAACCTGTTGAAAAACAAATGACAACATGATATTTGCAATGGAATGATAAAAACGATGGTACTTAACATGACATATTAATTTTGGAATTTATACAATTAATACTAAAACAAACTCAGTGCACACTTTCTTTCGCAACTGAGCTGTGGTGTACACTTTCTTTTGCAACTCAGTATATATAACACCTGGTAAGTAAGCTTGTTTGACACCAAGTTGATATACATCATTTCCACGGCTGTAACTGTGTCAAATTAGCGAATTGATTCAATTCCTTTACACCGTTCGTTAGGTCTGATTTCCATTTATCACAGAATATTCACGGTTCGTACAAAAAAGGAATTTAAGAAAGCTCGCCGATTGCTACCTTTACACTATTTCTAACGTATGTATACTTCCGACTGTACTCCAAGAACTGACCCGATTGACGATTTTCGGTTTCTGATTACTTATGTTTTTACCGTTAAAATATCATCCAATCGGATCACTAATTAAATGCTGTGTAACTGCTCATCAACACAGTGTATGTTATTTACAGCCGCACCAGATAGAGTGGAAGGATACTCAGTAATCCGGAAAGCAAGGATGTCAAAGACGTCGTCGATGGTCTAAATAAAATCAAACTTCAAAAAACATTCGCTAGAGAAAATACTACATTTTTGGCATGTAATAATATTAAAGCGTTTTTTACTAACGGCAGTTTAGACAATTATACTATGTGGACTTGCTATGAAGTTTGTGAAGCACTCATCTTCCTATTAGATAATATTTTCGTAACACCGTTTATAGACAAATTGTTGGTATCCCTATGGGTACGAACTGTGCACCACTCGTCGCAGATTTGTTTTTATTTTGCTATGAAAGGGATTTCATGTTGAGTCTTTCAACTAATACCCAGGCAGATGTTATTGAAGCTTTTAATGACACCTCTCGGTATCTGGATGACATACTGAACATTGACAACCCTTTTTTTTCCAAATATGGTTGATCATATTTATCCTAAAGAACTTCAGCTTAATAAAGCTAATTTATCTGATAAGAACGCCTTTTTTCTTGATTTAGATCTCTCGATTGAAAATGGTGAAATAATTAGCAAAATATATGACAAGAGAGATGATTTTAATTTTGACATTGTTAATTACCCCCACTTGGATGTATGGTGTACGATCAGGGTCAAAAGCACCTGTTCAGGTGCATCTGTAAAATTTTACAGATGCAGCTGTAAAATATACAGATGCAGCTGTACATTTTACAGATGCAGCTGTAAAAAATACAGACGCATCTATGAAATACAGACGCATCTACAAAATGTACAGATGCATCTGTGTGTTTTTACAGATGCATCTGTAAAAATACAGATGCGTCTGTATTTTCTGATGTATGTGCACAATGCAGACGTATCTGGTAAATAAAGGGTCATTCAAATAACCAATCAGAGACAGTGTTACAAATAACAAACTAACTGATTTACAGGTGCATCTTTAAATTGGATGGGGATGTTCCCCGAGCAACTTCTTATGGGGTGTATGTGTCTCAACTTATTGGTTTTTCAAGAGCTTGTACTCGAGTTGAGGACTTTAATATTCGTAATCTTTGTATAACTAAAAAGCTAGTCAATCAGGGTTACCTTTACCATGAACTTCGTAAATCCTTTGCAAAGTTTTATTATCGTAACCCTGATCTTCTTTCCAAATATAAAAGTAATTTAAGGACTCTTTTGCGACAAGGACTATCACAACCTGACTTCTATGGTGATGTGATGTATAAACTTCATAATATTCTTGGTCATGATCACTTTCTTACTATCTTTGTTAAACTTGTTAAAAAGTTTATCAAAAGAGGTTATGACCCTATCATTTTGCAACGTACTGCATGCTTGGTGGTGGACCCTTTTACAGTTCGCCACTATGCTTTCCTCTTTAATTGTACGATGACCGGACAGGCTGTGGACCCTATGATGACGCCTACCTATAGTCCATTGGGACGGTGGCGTTTGATGTTTGTCTATGATCTTTCCTGTCGTGCCCTTAATGGTTTATTCTCTTGTGCTCTGGATTCTGCCAAATCATTGAGTACCTTCATTGTGGCTTTCTAGGCTATTGTTGGTTTTTTTGTATTATATTTACACGAGCATATTTGTGTTTTACTGATATTGCCTATTGATGCTGCCTTGGTGGTTAGAGATAAGATCATGGCGGGGATTTCTTTATTTACACTGTCCTGTTTTAATGGGATGACAGTAGGGTAAGTGTGAGGTTTGGTGCATCCTGGAACCGGTTTAAACACCCAGTGGCCTTTGTTGCCACTGACCGTTCCAAGGCGGTAGCCCTATTGTCAACCCTTTTGTGTTTGTGATGTCGTTTGCATTTTGTATTTCTTTTGCCTTCTCGTTTGTCTGTTTGCGTGTTTGTTTTTGTGTTTTGTGGTTGACTGTCGTCCTTGAATGCTGCTTTCCCTGTCCGATATTTTTATATTTCTTGTCTCCGTAATACAAGCAAAAACAAACAAGAAGATTTAAAAAGAATCGGACGAAAAATTAACAAATCGCTGACCGACATCGATCAGTTTAGAAATAAAATAGTAAGTCACTTAGACGAAATGGTATAAACGGCTAAGCTGAAGTACAAGCCCAGTATGCAGAGTTATCAAAAGCGATCAACACCAGTATCACGTGGAATCTTCCAAACGAGATAGCGAGGTCATGTATTTCTGCATGTTAAGCATAAGAAAAGAAACGCAGTTGATGGCAGTAACTACTCGAAGAGCTAGCAACAGGAACAGAAAAGGTCAACTATTCTATCAACAGTGACGTCACAGATTACGTCATGAAGCTGAAGTCGATTGGCGACATCCACGCTAAAGAAAAGAAAAGAAGCCACGCATCCAAGTTATAGATATCAGATCAATCAGTTCTGCTACCCTGCATACGCAATCCACCGTCAAGATGAGTGGTGATGGATATACATGTGATATAATAGGTACATGCCTGATGGATGATGGATCGGTTGTAATATGTGACTGGAACAACAATAAACTTAAACTACTGAACTCAGCATTCCAAGTTATGGACAGCTGTACCGTGCCCGGCAAGCCACGGGGCGTGTGTAGTACCGGTCCAACAGAAACAGCAGTAGCACTGCAATTGTACTCATGTTGCGGTCAGCAAGGGTGAGTTGTTTGTTACCAGCCATGACCCGTCACAAGTGCGTGTATACAGACTCTATAGGCCTCCTTCAGTGACGGGTCGGTGAAGGTTGATTGTCGATGTCCTTGTGTGTCCACGGTGATCACTCCTTTATTCATAATTTTGATAGAGCATCATCCAAAAAAACCTGACCAATCAGTGACCAGAAATAAGACATACAAATACATTCTGGTAGGAGCACACCTTCGTACCTTCCATAACGACATATCAGGACAACCAATGTTTTCCAGCCTTTACTGTATTGCTGTCAGTAACGATGGTTGTTACATCCGCGTTGTCGACTACAATTCATAATATTCCATTACAGAGATATTGAGATTTTATTTTATTTTCAGTAGGTGATAAAACTTGTTTTACTCGGTTTTTATCCTTAGGTTCTACAGTAAAATAAAAATCTTTGGCAGAGTAAAAAGATGATAATTTTGAAGATTTTGATTTTAAAAGTAACATATATTGAATCAATTCGCATGAATGTGCTTGAAATTGCAGGGTTTTAAAAGAATCCCACTGTAGATACCTTAATTTTAACAGTAAACTTGGTTGAACATCAAGGATAAAGACCGAGTTTATCACCTACCAGAATGTATTTGTATGTCTTATTTCTGGTCACTGATTGGTCAGGTTTTTTTTGATGATGCTCTATCAAAATTATGAATAAAGGAGTGATCACCGTGGACACACAAGGACATCGACAATCAACCTTCACCGACCCGTCACTGAAGGAGGCCTATGGAGTATGTGTACTGGAGAACAACAATCTGCTAGTGTGTGGCCGGAAGTCTCAAAACATCATCCAGATAGGCAGTGACGGGAGAATGATAGGCAGCATACTATCTACGGCAGACAGGATAGTGAATCCACAGTGACTGTGTTACGACAAGGTCAACTCTCGGCTAATTGTTACCATGGAGGAAACCGAGCACATCAAAGTGTTTGATTTAATCAGAAAATAAAGCTGCATAATGAAGAGGATATATCGGAAGAACATAATTATTACATTAACTTTAAATGCGTTATTGTAATAATGACGCCATTTATTTACTGAATCATTTTTAAAAATCACATTAGAACATGTCTGTGTACAAAGTAATATACACGTCGGAAGTGTAAGTGATTATGCAAACCTAGAATTCACTCTCAAGATGTCGGTTCATAAATATATGTACATGTCTATCATTCGTTACACATTTCTGAATAAATATTCCAATGACATTTTTTTATATTTGTGTTAAATAAAAAATATACAGCTATTCATGTTTACAACAAACACAACATTGCAGTGTGCATACAGACTAAGACCTACTCGTGCTCTTTGTGTTTAGTGATCACAGAAGGCACACTCTGGTGCATATGTGAAACTATTTAACTCCAGAATAAATATTATCCAGAATGAATGGGGCCCGTTCGACAAAACACAGAAAATGTAAAAATGGGTGAGGTTTATATACCCCGGATACTTAGTGGCGGATCTACGATTATTAGGGTAGGGGTGAAGCGTATCTTTCAAAAAAAAAAACTTGACAAACACAATATATTCTCCGTCCGTTTGTAACTGTTTTGTTGCTACATTACATTTCATTGTATGGCTCACTCCCACACTGGATCCGCGCATGATTCTAAAGAACTAAAAGTCTTCCCACTGACCCCTTATAAAATTCACAAAACATTTTTGGAAATTATGCTATCTGATAATTTCTAAAGTGAACACTGTAATCAAATATGTTTAAAGTAAGGTAAATTAGGTATATTTTATTAAAATAAAAAGTAAAAGTCAATTAAAAACTCCTGTTTTTCTCACAATGTATTAGTACAAAACAGACCTAAATGTTTCGGCTTGGCTTACAAATACACCCATTGCCGTAGCGTAGAAACGGGGCTTATATTGACTTGACTTGACATTAAAGTGCATGCATATTGGAAATACAGACTAGCTATGTCAAATGCATTACTATACTGAAAGGATAAAGAAACGAATAATCAAAAAATTCCCTATACTACACTATTATATACACATAATTCCATGTTATATTCCAGATATATCTCAACGTGTTTTGTGCTATAACTAGTTACAAAAAGAACAACTCTGTCATGTAGTAGACCTTTTAATCAAAGCATACTTTGTTACCTGAAATTAATGTTAAGAGATTGCAACGTTTAAAGCCGAAGTTTGCTCACCTGCTTGAGCCAAATGCGCATTCTGTCGATAATGAAACTTTAAAGGGGTAACCATTGGTGTGTATCAACTACGAGCAGAATGTAAGGCCATATTTGATTTATTAAACTTTTGTTACTGTATGGTCTTCACATAAGACCTAACCATTGGATGCTTTTTAAAAGCAGCCAACATGCGACTCAAGCGCGACTCTCAGTTCAGTCTCAGTCCACGTCCTTAGGCAAGACATGTCCTATATAGTCACTAGGCCAGGAGGTTGGTCGATATCATCTCTGGTGGCACAATTTGAAAGCTATGTTCCTAACAAAATATATTCTTCTGATAGACTTCTGAAAGCGACAGCTTATGCCCTTATTTTGGGCAAAATCATTTGATGCATTTTAAAGCATGTTCATGAAATTAAATTATTCTAAATACTTTATCTTATAGTAAACAAAAGGTTTGTAGCGATTGCTTTATTTTTGGGCTAAAATTTTGGAATTTTATCACCAAATCAAAACAAACTGGAATACTTTTATATAAAAAAAGTAGACTGCTGTATTTATGAAAAATATTTTTGTTTAGATATTACATATAACGAATCTTCATACACTTGCCACCAGTTATCTTGTAGGATATTTATTTCGAACACAACTGTGTTTGTCAAAATTATAAAACTATAACTAATATTTCTGCAGACTGAAGTTCATTTTGCAAAAATCATAATATGGTATTTGATGAAGGATGCTTTTATTATTAATTTGTTTTAAAGTATTTGGCTTACAATAAGTTCAAGTTTCATAGGCTCCTGCATGTCTTTAACTGTGTCACAAAATGAAGTGAAAACTTTCATTCTGTGGGAAAATCGCTGAAAACTGGATTCTTTCCGGAGGAAAAAAACATGCTATATAGAAGTCGATATATATGTTATGCGCAGAAAGAGAACATTGACTATTCACGAATTGCTCTGCGCAAAGTAAGAATGTTTAAAATGCGCGGCATTATCAGAATTCCCAAAATACTCGGTTCAATTCCGGAATCGTCCTTGGGCAGAGTAGAAAAATTGGACAAAGTAGGACTATTTTGGTTCTAGTTGTTAATTATAAAACTGACGGCAAAAGCCTTCATTAATGTTGGAAGAACTTTTGGCTCAAACCTGAAATAAAAGTAATAACGTCTGTTGAAAGTGCAAGTATACCCGTGATGTAACGTTTGTTTTTCTCCTCGTTTTCTATCAACTGTATATTAATATCCACTATTTAATACGTAGCATTCAAATATGCAAATATCATTACTAGCAATGCCATAAACTGGTAATTTATTCTCAAACGGTCTGTGTAAATGATCTTTTTTAGTACATTTGGCAGATGTATAGGTGTTCTGGACAATAAGAGAATTTGACATTAAATATATTGGTATGCCTTATCAGTATATTACTTTAATAAATGTGATGAGAACATGCAAATGCAATTAGTATTAGTAGTGGCATAACACCTGAGGCATTGATTGAGCAACTGGTGTGTTTGCTATTTGGCAGATGTTCAATATTTTACTTATTTTGTATATACAAGTCATATAACCTAACGTGTGCTAAAAAAGACGTAAAACACAATTCAAACAAAACAAACACAGTTTAAAACTCTGTGTAGGCTTCACCTGTTTGGTATGTATATAACTATAGTTATCAATATCCGTTTTGCTTCAGTGATGTAAACTCGCCTTATACACACACACACACAAACACACTCACACGTTTGTAAACGCGGTTTCCGTGCCCTAGTATCGCATACTGAGCAGTGACATTGCATACTGACCAGTGACATCGCATACAGACAAGTGACATCGCAAACAGACCAGTGATGGCCTCCTTGAAAGGTAGAGCAGTACTGATAACAGGTGAAACATTTTTACTTTTGTTGAATTGTTCTTTTAATTTTTAACATAGATTGATAGATCTTTATTTCCTTCAAGGTACAGGAGAGCAGCAACTCATTGCATGTTTTAAGGATTATGTCATATTTTGTGGAATCCTATCGAAAGTGAATTAGCAAATGAAAAAAAAAAATAGAACTCAAATAATCCTGACTATTTTTACATGCGTACGGTTTAATATGTTTACAGTGTGTATGGATCCATACTTATCTAATATCACAGACCGATATTTATGGGGTGCAGTTTTACTTTTTAATACCATTTTGAGATATCACGTATTCGAATATGTGATATCTCCTATTCGAATATGTGATATATTCGAATACGTGATATCACATATTCGTTTCTGAATACGTGATATCACGTATTAGAAAACGTAATATCTCAATTTGCTCTTTGTAAATCAAACCACCGCTCCCTTAGCTCCCGCGATGCAATCGGTCCGGGTCCATTCGACCTGGGTCACTGATTGGTCCAATCGGCCCGGGTCCATTCGACCTGGGTCACTGATTGGCTTGCATGTATTTTAAATAAAGTGTAATTCAATGTGTAATTTTAATATTTTCTTCGTAATTTTTCAGTAGGTGTTACGATATTATTGTCAACAATTAGTAATATGCATACACACTTTGCTTCTTCCTTCTATTCCAATAAGTATTACTATGTTCGTAATACATTAATATATCGATACTGTATATATTTATTGCATTGATGTAACCATGATACATAACTGTGAAAATAAAAATATATACTATGCGTATTGTTCTTTATCGAGATTGTCCGATTGTCTAATATCAATTGTACATAGATTTTCAAACGGTATTATATTTTCCTATTGTATAATTGCAACAAACTAAACAAAAGACAAATGACGATAGAATAGACTGAGACAGAGTTTATTTCCATCGTGAAGCATTGTACCTTTAGATGGAGGTAGAATGTAGTTCACAGGTTGGTTATGCGAGACATTGAAACAATTAATAAATACAAGACCGATGTAAATTGGCCCGTGTATTATAAACGTTTTTGTTATTCTGTGCGGAATTAATGTCAGGAATCAGTATGTTTTTTAGAAACGAATAGGTGATATCATATATTCGAATACGTGATATTTCAAAATGGTATTAAAAAGTAAAAGATGTATAGCTTGAGGGCATTGAGCAGTTATGTTGTAGATTTATCTCACTGCTGACTTTTTGGCATTAAAACCTGTTTTATAGTGACTAAAGTGAAAGAAAATGGTATAGTCTTGTGTCTAAAGGTTATGGCTATAATGTTATGGAGAAAAAAACAGGAAAATATTATACAGAAGTGGACTTACTGATGATCTTAGCTTAGCTTTTGTCATCAAAATCCTTTGTTTGGATTTTCACATTTTAATTCATATAAACTGAAATTAGAAGATTGTGACACTCTCCCTAGTGGATTAAAGGATTAACCTACCGCGTAAAGTGGATCATGAGTAAGAGTGAGCTCATCAAGCCAGATAATGCATTGGCAAAGGGAAATACTGGTGCCTCGGGCAGTAGGCAACCACCACAAAAGCGAACCCTTTCTGATGTATCCCCCTATTGCAGTGCTGAGGAGATCACCCTTATTGGACATCAAATGGAGGAATTAACAGAAGACATGAAAAGTGTTAGGGGAGAACTCAAAAGGGTGATGAAAAAAGATCAAATGGAGATGTTCATAAAAGAAACAGTCGCCAAAATAATTTCGGAACTCAATAATAGTTAATGATTGAAATGAAAGTAGAAGAAAATGCAAAAGTGATGTCAGAAAAAGTGATGGGCATTGAGAGTGAAAATAAACAGTTAAAGTGTGATGTAATGAGCCTCAAATCTCAGCTTACCACCATGAAAACAAAAAGCCAGGAAGCTGATACTACGTCCAAGGAAGCTATGTGTAAAGCTAACTACAATGAGCAATATTCTAGAAAAAATAACATTAAAATTCTAAACATCAAAGAAACACTGAATGAAACAGAAGCAGATTTGACATGCTCCACAAAAATGGTGTCACACTCCAGCCATCGAAGATAGTCACCATCCACCGAATCCCAGGAAAAACGGGTCAAGCCAGACCTGTACTCATAAAATTGACCAAAAACAATGAGAAGACGAAAATTATGAGGAAGAGGTCTGACTTCAAACAAATAGGTCACCGTCTTATTGACGACGTCACAAAACTCAACGCACAACTCATCATGGGCCTGTGGGATCACAAGGATATTAACAAGACATGGTACTATAACGGGTCCGTTTATGGGAAGACCGGGACAGGAACACGGCACAGATTTGATATATTTGATGACATCGCGACTATTGTGCGGAAGTGAACATTTACCAATTTCTGTGGACAGTAACTGATGATGAAATTGTTTTAATTTTTTTTTAGAAATAATAACACTGAATCATACCATTTAATACATGAACTAAAATTTAAACACAAATAACTGGATTATACATGTAGGTTGTATGGAAGTTGTGTGTTAGTTTTATATTGATTCTCTAAATGGAATAGGTATTATTTTCAGCTTATTTTCAGCTTGTGATAATAAGTGGACAGTTAATTGAAAAAGTAACAGTTGTGTACTCTGAGTGAAGTACTTTTAAGATTGGACAATAACATAGGTATTGTTATACAGTTTACAGTTAAATAATTATAGGCAGACCAAATATAATTTATTAGGAATAACAGTGATTTGAGGATTTAAAACATGGATGATATTAATATTTAAGTGACTGTGAATATTGAGGTTGATTATTAATATATGGCTACTTTATATTAAAGACATACAAGTCTGTAACGGATTATTTAAAAAAAGTGAGTATTCTGACTTTAAAAGTTTGTTGAAATTATTATTATTATTTATTTTTTTTACATAAGAAAAGAAAAGTATAATATTTTCATAACTATTTTATCAGAGTGTTTTCCAGCTTTATATTTAACCTGTTTTTTGTACTCTAACTACAAAATAATTGTTTAAGAGCAATTCATTAGATGTTAGGAAATTGCAGCCCTTAGAGTTTATATTTTTTTTAAATGATATACTTATTAAGTTTATCGTCTTAATTAATTCAAACATTATGTTAACACATAACAGGTTTTGCAAAAGTCAGTGCTTGTTTTTGTTATGATGCAGGCACTTTTTATTTTGCTTTTTTGTTCGGATGTTTATTTATTTTCTTTCAAGTTGCATGTACTGTATGGGGTATTCTCTCTGTTTAGCTCATATTTTTATTATAGGTCTTTAGTGCTGAACGATGGAGGCTACAATTTTGTCAGTTAAATGTCAGGGTCTTGGCTCTGTTCAAAAGCGTTTACATGTATTTAATTACTTAAAAACGAAACAGTGTAATATATATTGCCTTCAAGATGTTCATTCAACAAAAGCTACTGAAAAATGTATTCGATCACAATGGGGTTATGATTGCATATTCTGCTCGGGTAATTCAAATGCCAGAGGGATTGCAATATTGTTTAATACAGATGTAGAATACACTTAAATAACCATATATCCTGCTCTGAAGGTACTTTTATTTTAGCAGATTTAACTGTTGATAATAAAGATTTAAATTAATTAATATATATGGTCAAAATAATGACTCTCCTGCATTTTTCGAAAATATTGCATCACTATCAGAGACTATTAATAATGATAAAATGATATGGTGTGGCGATTTTAACCTAGTACAGAATCCTAAAATTGACTACTTCAATTATAAATATGTAAATAACAAAAATGCTCAGGAAAAGGTTTTGGAAATAAAAGAAAAATATAACCTTATTGACTCTTTTAGGGAAAATAGTCCATTTCTAAAAAGATATACATGGAGAAGAAAAAATCCATTAAAACAGGCACGTCTTGATTTTTTCCCGATTATTGAAAAATTATTACCATCCGTAAAAAAAAGTACAATAGAATCAAGTTATCGCTCTGATCATTCTATGATAATCCTTAACCTTACTTTTACACGGTTTAAAAAAGGGAAATCGTTATGGAAACACAACAGTTCTCTCCTAAAAGACATAGATTATTTAAATATTATGAACGATAAAATAAATGACATTAAAATACAATATGCCCTACCGGTTTATAATTTGGATAACATAAATAATATATCAAATAATGATGTGCAGTTTGTCATCAACGATTAACTATTTTTCGATACACTTTTAATGGAATTAAGAGGGAAATATATTTCATATTTCAGTTTTAGAAAGAAGTCCTCAAAAATATAGAACAAATAGAGCCCAAACTTATACCAGAAAGTTTGGATCAATTAGAAAGTTTAAAAGAAACATTGTCTAATTTACGAAAGCAAAAAATGCAAGGTTATGTTATCAGACCAAGAGTATGTTTTATCGAAGACGATGACGGTACCTTAATTACAGATCAATTTGAAATTCTTGAAGAAACAAAATGCTTTTATGAATCTTTATATTCTAGCAGAGATGCCAACTTACTGGATATAGATTTAGATAGAGAACTTTCAAATTATGATATTCCCAAGATTTCTTTAGAGGAATCAAACTCTTTAGAAGGAACAATAACTTTTGAACAAGCATCTTTATCGCTGAAAAAAATGGCCAATAATCGTAGTCCCGGTTCCGATGGATTTAGCGCAGACTTCTTTAAAGTCGTTTGGAAGCGTTTAGGACATTTTGTTGTACGGGCAATAAATTTTGGTTATTTAAATGGAGAATTATCTATAACTCAAAGAGAGGGGATAATTACTTTCATACCAAAGGATAATAAACCTCGTAAATTGTTAAAGAACTACAGACCTATCTCATTATTAAATTGTGTTTATAAAATTGCATCTGGTACTATAGCCAACAGAATTAACGCTACTTTATACAAACTTATAAATGAAGATCAGACAGGTTTTATAGCGGGGCGATACTTGGGAGAAAATACAAGACAGCTTTTTGATATCATGCACTTTACTGAAGAAAATCATATACCAATATTAATTCTATTAGTATATTTCGAAAAGGCATTTGACTCCCTATCTTGGGCTTTTATTCATAAAATTTTAATGTTTTTTGGATTTGGTATTTCCATTATTTCATGGGTTAAAGTTTTATACAAAAATGCAAAACTTTCTACTAACCAAGGGGGACATTTATCATCGTCTTTTACAATAAATAGTGGATTATATAAATAGACCCATTATCACCGTATATTTTCATCTTATGTACAGAAGTTCTCGCTATTAAAATCAGAAACAACAAAAATATTAAAGCAATTACTATAGGAAATACCGAAGTTAATTTTTCACAATATGCAGATGATGCCTCAGTAATATTAGACGGCTCAAATACTTCTCTAAACGAAACGCTTAATGAGTTATCTTACTTTGCACAATATTCGGGACTTAAAGTTAAATTTGATAAGACACAAGTAGTATGGATAGGTATTAAAAAGTATAGTAGTGATACGATTAAAACAAGGTGGAAACTATCATGGGGGAAAACAGATTTTAAGTTGTTAGGAATCAATTTCAATGTAGACTTGAATAAAATTATTGATATGAACTATTTTGATAAAATAATAAAGATGAAAAACTTAATCAAACAGTGGAAGCGTAGATACTTGACACCATTTGGAAAAATTACTGTTATAAAATCGCTTTTATTGCCTATGCTTAACCATTTATTCATATCGCTTCAGAATCCCAATGATAGCATTATAAAACAAATAAATACAATACTATACGAATTTTTATGGGAAGGACCAGCAAAAATAAAACACACTGTACTTGTAAAAGATTATATTGAAGGATGGCTAAAAATGACCAACTTAAGAGTTTTCATGTATGGTCTAAAAGAAACATGGTTAAGAAGGTGGATAATTACAGGTGCTAAATGGACACATATTATTGAGACTACACTCAACTTAAAAGATGTAATAAGTTTTTGAAATAATTATACAAAATCATTAATGGACAAGTTAAGTAATCCATTTTGTGTCGATGTTTTACAATCATATGCATACATTAATGAGAAAAAAAACACAATCTACAGACCAATTTCTTGCAAGCCCAATTTTTTATAATGATAATCTCAAGATTGGAGCAAAACCCATATTTTATAAATCATGGTATGACGACGGCATTTTTCTAGTAAATGATTTGCTTAAAGAAAATGGAAAGTTTTACTCAGAATTAAAGTTCAATGAAACGCTTAGTATTAAAACTAATTTTATTCAATACAATGGAGTTCTTTCATCAATCAAAATGTATGCTGATGAACAAAATATTACATTGTTACATAAAAAATTACAAAACCCATTGCTTAGAGCTAACATATCAATCCTTATTAAAAATGCCAATGGTTCCAAAGATCTGTACAACATACTAAACAAAAATGAAGCAAAACCAACATCAAGCTATAAATGGGAGCATATTTACGAGATAGATGATAAGACTCTGAGTGGGAATCAGCTACGCGAAAAGAACCGGATAAGGGTTATGGAATTGGATGAACATGTTTCATTTCTGAGTAGGCCGAAGCAACATATGACAATGATACATATATTGGCAGCTACATTAAACAGTCTATTAAATCATTTTAACATTTAAAAAAAAAGGTCACACACTAAGACAAAAATATCGTGCCATTAAACAATAAAAGCACAATCAAATGCAATAGATTCCCTATCTGTTTTCGGACAAAATCAATCATATTTGTACAAATACAATCTGTTGTTACCAATTTCAAGCAATCTTGATCCGTGCTATTATCATTATCATGGTCATGTGTGTATCGACTAATTCACACATTTATCAAGTATGTAGGGTAACACTGCCTAGAAAATGTGTAAAACATATTAAACATGTATTAAACATGTAAAAATATTCAAGATTACTTAAGTTCTCAGTTTTATCGTTTTCAAATGCAATCTTAATGAGATTACATAAACGGGGGCATACTCCTGTAATGCCTTGTAAATCATATTGAATCACATTGGATTACATGTCACAGGCAATGTGCCAAGTCATGGGCGCCCCCACCCCGCAAAAACCTGGCCAAGTATGTTTACATCTGCCATTAAAAGGCCTACGCCACCCCCTCATACACCTCGACCCCTAAACAATGGCAAAATAAGTTTGTTGGAGTTTTTTCTGGTTGTTAGCCCAAAATGATGTTTATGCCCCTCTAAAACATGGCACACAAGGATTCTTTTGCGTTTTTTTCTTGCTTGTCAACCCGTTTTTGGAAAACTTACGCACCCCACCCCCACCACACCCCTTACATGAAGTCCTGGATCCGTCCCTGCAATAGAAATAAAATTTATTATTCGGGGCGCTTGTTTTTATTCAAAGAGTTTTCTGCAATATCTTGAGCAATTTAAATACTACATCATTGATATATACCATTAGAATTGGTGGTATTTTTAGTGGTAAATAAAAGTACCTTAATTTTGAACAGGGTTGAGAAATAAATACTTTACAGCCGAAATGATGTTTTGATGGTACTTTTCCCATGGAAATTTCTTGTTGGTGGGACAGCATAAAATACATTTTGCTATATAACTTTCAGGGTGTCTTAATTTAAGAATATCCAACAATTTAAAACCATTTTTGAATGAAATTTGTCAAACAGCAGAATTTGCATCGGCTCAATAAAATTTCGCGCATGATTTTGAGCTCGGGATGGCCAGTTGTCCGTCGTCCGTCGTCCGTCCGTCGTCCGTCTGTTAAATTTTGCGTTAACTTTTGCCTCGTTAACACGATATGGCCTTTAGTTTTCATAGAATCTTTTTCACACTTTACCAGATTGTTGATCGAAAATCAGCGAGTTCGGACCAGTAACATCGGAGTTATGGCCATTGATTTAGTTAAAATTGCTATAGTTTGCCTCATTAACGCGATAGAGCCTTCATTTTTCTTTCGATCTTTTTCAAACTTTACCAGATTGTTGATATACCAGCTCAATAGGACCATTTACACCGGAGTTAGGTCCCCTGACTTTCTAAAATATGCTCTAATTTG
>JAWPHD010021386.1:0-28440 GCA_037043455.1 Cyrtodaria siliqua | reverse complement strand
TTGTTGTTTTATCTGGTAACTTGACTGATGAACTTCTCCAGAGAGTATATATTTTTTTGAAATGATTTTAGGGAGCCATTAACATGTACATGTAGTAATTGCACCATTCGTCCAAAACAATTCCTTTCGAAACAATCATGTCTCGGCCATAACTTTGAAAGAACTGAAGGGATTTCCATGGAACTTCACTCAAATGTTAACCACAATGAGAATGTGACTGTCGTTTGTGCAAGAATCGAGACTGTACCTCGAAGGTCAAGGTCACATTTGGAGGTTAAATGTCAAAATTAGTCGAACATTTATTTCTTGGGGTCTTTTGTCACTTGTTGGCATTTCTTGTTTTATATGTGGTCAGTGCTCAAGAAATAGGATAGCCCGACGCCCGGGGCTCCTCGAAATCCATTCCGGGCCTGTCTCATTTTGCAGACGAGGAGCCCGTCGGGCCTGTCTTAAAAAAAAAAAAAAAAAATCCCCCAAAAAATCAGTTTTACTGGATCTCAAGCTCAAGTTCCTCAAGACAAAATACTCCCATGTGTATTGTGAACTGTGAAAACACTTGCAATAAAGTAATTAAAATTTGTTATACACACATTGAAACAATAACAAGTTCGAATATTTTGCCTGGCTTCGTGTCGGCAGTTTGTCACAACTTTGAGGTCGACAATTGTTGACATAAAACTCATTATTCTGCTATTAGGGTTGTTTTCTTTCCTTTGTGATAAGAAATACCGTTTTTGGCATTAAAAACACACTAATGCATGAAACAAATCGTTATTGATGGTATTTCGATTGAATGTTTGTGAAATGTTCGGGCCGTAAAAGTGAGGTGTCATAGTAGTTCGGATGGTACTTAATTTCGGATTTTTTTTTTATTTTTTATTTTTTTACATAATCAAATAAGAAAAACTGTCCTTTACAAATACATGTTGGTGCAAAGAAATATATATATACTGTATATGTATAAATACAGATATAAAGTATATTTCTATTCATTATTTAAGGTGTAAGGAAGGAGTTCCTGGAATCCTACTTTTAAATGAATTCTAGTCTAGGCTCCTAATTCTTTACTTGGAGAAAGTGGTGACAAAAAGAAAAAAATATAGCCAGAGGAGGCTTTGATAGTCTCAGGAGGCTCTGATAGTCTCATAAAACCTGATTAAAATTTGGCTCCAAGTTTAGCTCCAGTTTCACCAAGTTGGCTCTGATTATTATCGTTTGGCAAAAGTGCTAGTACTCTCCTTTGCATTGGTTATAAATTACTATGTAATATTCTATTCTAACATATTTTAAACAAAATGGTAAATAAGTCCGCTGACCAGGGAGCATAAAGTGGTAGCAAAAAGAAAAATATAGTCAGAGGAGGTTCTGAGCTTGATTAATATATACGTAACAAATGTGTGCTATAAAAGTGAATAAAGACACATTTCCAATAAGAAAAAAATATTGGACCTTTCCATTTTAAATCAGGGCCTGTCCATTTCAAATCAGGGCCTGTCCATTTCAAATCGGGGCCTGTCCATTTTCAGAAGCAACAAGCCCTGGGCCTGTCTCTTAAAATAATTTTCTTTGAGCACTGGTGGTATCTGACTAATTGACTTTAGATATTCATAAGTATTTTTACTTTGAAAATGATTTTTTTTTATCTGGTAACTGACTGATGGGATTTTCCAAAAAATAAATAGATTTAAAACTGATTTTTAGCTCGACTGATCAGAGATCAGCAAAGCTTATGCCGTGGTGCAGCGTCCGTCGTCCGTCTGTCCGTCCGTCTGTCCGTAAACTTTTATTTGTAGCGACTACTCCTCTGAAACTACTGGATGGATATTCATGAAACTTTACAGAAATGTTGCCCATGAAGTCTAGTTGATCCAAGCAAAAATTCATGTTGATGAGAAATCCAAGATGGCCACCAAAGCTAAAAATAGATTTTTAAAATACAAGTTTGTAGTGACTACTTCTTGAAAACTATAAGTGATATTGATATGGGACTTTTTCTAAAATGATCAGCATGACATGATGTTGGTCCTTGTCAAAAATTGTTTTGCTTAGACGTTAAACATGGCTGCCAGTGGCCATCTTTGTTTACATAGAGTTATATAGTAAAAACTTGTAGCGACTACTCCTCTGAAACTACTTGACGGATTTTCATGAAACTTCACAGGAATGTTGCTTTTGATGTCTAATTGATCCTAGAAGAATTTCAGGTTGGCCAGAAATTCAAGATGGCCACCACAGCTAAAAATAGATTTTTTTAAAATAAGTTTGTAGCGACTACTTCTTGAAAACTATAAGTGATATTGATATGGGACTTTTTTAAAAATGATCAGCATGACATTGTGTTGATCCTAGTGGAACATTATTTTGATTCGATGTTAAACATGGCTGCCAGTGGCCATCTTTGTTTACATAGAGTTATCTAGTAAAAACTTGTAGCGACTACTCCTCTGAAACTACTTGACGGATGTTCATGCAACTTCACAGGAATGTTGCTCTTGATGTCTAGTTGATCCTAGAAAAATTTCAGGCTGGCCGGAAATTCAAGATAGCCGCCACAGCTAAAAGTAGATTTAAAATAAATAAATTTGTAGCGAATACTTCTTGAAAACTGTAAGTGATATTGTTATGGGACTTTTTCTAAAATGATCAGCATGACATGATGTTGATCCTTGTTGAAAATTATTTTGATTCGACATTAAACATGGGCACCAGTGGCCATCTTTGTTTACATAGAGTTTGTATAGTACACATTTGTAGCGACTACTCCTCTGAAACTACTTGACGGATTTTCATGAAACTTCACCGGAATGTTGCTGTTGATGTCTTGTTAATCCTAGCACAATTTCAGGTCGGCCAGAAATTCAAGATGGCCACCACGGCTAAACATAGATTTTTAACAACAAGTTTGTAGCGACTACTTCTTGAAAACTGTAAGTGATATTGATATGGGACTTTTTCTGAAATGATCAGCATGACAAGATGTTGATCCTTGTCGAAAATTATTTTGATTCTACATTAAACATGGCTGCCATTGGCCATCTTTGTTTACCTAGAGTTATATAGTAAAAACTTCAACCTGTAGCGACTACTCCTCTGAAACTACTCGACAGATTTTTATGAAACTTCACAGGAATGCTGATCTAGCTATCAAAATCTATCAGTAGAGCTTCAAGGTCATTGACCTCTTGTTTTTTATATCTGGTAAATTGACCTTCTGACGAAGTCCCCAAATTTTACAATATTCAGTGTTTTTTTCCATTGAGAATTTTAGCGCGATTTTTCGTACAATTGGGGAAAAAATACAGAACATCTATTTCATAATTGTATCTTTGTGTATCTTTAATAATGTTTACAGTACCCCAAGGTCAGCAGAGGCTTTTAAAAGCATTTTGTACTCAATACTTGTCACACTTTTGTAACTTTTTTTTCTCTTTCGATTGGGAATTTTTGTCTCAAAATTGTGGGTGGGGTTGAACAATTGTTGGCATTAGCAATATTACCCAATACCGGTAAAAAACCCATTGATATTATTTTGTACTAGCTTGATACATTTTAGCATTCCTACTATTTTTTACAAATCTGTGCATGTACATGTATTGCCACTTTTTCTCAGAATGAAGGTTCACTGTGAAATTAGTTTTATAAATATGCAATTTCATCAAAGTGAATCAGTTGCCATCGAAATGGGAAAACAAACTCTTGAGACTGTGACAGTCTATCGAAAAACAATAAAAACTGATAACAGCGAGTAAAATATGAGTATTTGACTCATGAATCGTAGGTAAATAAATCATTGATAGTGATTATATATTTTTCGTCTATTACAGGATGGTATTTCCAGGCATATGTCGGTCGGAGATGTGAACGACCCAGAACAACATACTGAAAACCAGAAAAAAGGTTGGTCCCAGTTCATATGAACATTTAGGCTCTCCTGTGTGTGTACTTCTGAGGTTTAAAGTCCCTCCGCCAACTAAAACGCCTGGAGAACCCTGGTCGCTATGGGCACAATAGAGTCTGGACTTATTTAGGCTCTCCTGGTCAGTGTCCCATAGTGATTTGTAAAATGGACATTTTGTCAATTTCACTTGTCTTATTGATTATTTAATAAATGGGAAATGAAAGATTCAAAAGAACTTCTATTTTACATGTATCATCATGATCATATATGGATAGCTAAGTTTTAGTTCTAACTAAGGGAGGTAATACAAATCATATGAATGGAAGAGTTACCTTCAACTAGTTCAGTAAACATATACATGTAAATACCTAAAGGGAACTAAAGCGAAAAGCAAAATTCGTCTCTTTATACAGGTGCATTATAATTGAATTTGGAAACTGAAATGGGAGTCTTTTAAAGGGACACATGGCAATCTTAAATTTTTTAAAAACCCACGACATCCTGTTAGTTTTTCTCTGTAACTTTTGTTCGTTCAGTCATTAATATTATTTATAAGAATACTAGTATAAAAAAACAGTTTTTGCATATTATTAACTATTGGTAATATTTCACCAATTATATATTCAAATGTGGTAGAATAAGACGCGACAATGCAAACTCAAAACGTTATTTAATTATATGCAAGCAGGTTTAAAGTCCAAATGATACTGGATAAATAAATAGAGACGCTAATTCATTTTTTTTGATAAACACTTCAAGATTACCGTGTGTCCCTTTAATGCAGGTGTTGTCAATGCAATTGGTCTTAAACGGGCTTGACTAATAAGAAATTAGAGATGGGAGACAATCTAAATAACTTCTGCTGGTTAGTGATGACTCACACAACGGCTGACAGCCAAGTATCTTGTTTTTGACTATCAAAAAGACATTTTACAAGAAATCCACAAATTGATGAACAATATGAACCCAGAACTTCATAAATATAAATTGCCAACCTAAGCAATATTATTACAATTATATTGAAGAAAGGTGTAGAATGTGGTCAGAAATATGTTAAATGGGTGAACAAAGCGGCAATTTTAATGGTCAGTTTTGATGGTTCTAAAGAAGAATAAATAAATTCTGTAATACTGTAGATCCATCTATGTTTAGATTGCTTCCCTTTGGTGGATTTTAAAGGGCAACCATCTTCTGGTGTAGGTTTATTCATTGATACCTGCAATATAAGAGTTACTTTCCTTTGGCAGTGTAGGTTTATTCACCAATACCTGCAGTATAAGAGTTACTTCCCTTTGGCAGTGCTTTTAATGCTGGCAATAAAATTCTGCTTATCGTAGGCAATGTTGAATCAAATATGGTGTTGTTGACTTGAAGTGCAACCGTAAGTTTGATGTTATTGTTGACCGTCTACACTTTTCGTGATTATGATCAGAGATTTGATAAGGTGTCCTCACAAGCCCAGTATTTTATTATAGTGTAGCGGCCTTGGTAGCGCCTTGTCTTTAGAGCTACAGACCTCTTCCCCCATTGACTGGCTCCCTGGCATAGGTATTTCTGATGGAACATTCATCTTTCACCTCTAAGGTAGCTGTCCCCGGTATATAACCTAGTATGATGGGTAAATGGGACGTTAAACCTCATTTTATTACACATCACTACATTGTAGTATACAAAGAAATTATTTCAATAGGCCACATTGGAGAGAAATGAATATGAGGAGAAACATTACCTACAGCCTCATAATCCCTGTTAGGTCAAGTGAGGCTAGGAACCGTGTTGGAAAGAGGTTAGTTTTTTAGACAGCCTCTGTACTTCAGTAGGTTTATACATAAGAATTGCACTTTTAAAGCTGCAGATCTCTGAATTTGGCTTTGATCTTAGGCTGTGACAAAACCTTATCCTTCATTTCATTTGCTCTGAAACTGCGGCGGTGGTTTAATGGTAGTGCGTTTTCCTCATGGCGGGAAGTCGTGGGTTTGATCCCCGTCGGGTCACACAAAATACTTCGTAATATTGGTACTAGTAGCTCCCTTGCTTGGCTTTCAACATATAAAGGGTAGTGCTAGGACTGGTCAGCCCAGTGTCTTGTTTCCCCCAAGGCGAGAAGTCGTGGGTTTGATTCCCGTCGGGTCACACAAAAGTCTTTGTAATATTGGTACCAGTAGCTCCCTTGCTTGGCTTTCAACATATAATGGGTAGTGCTAGGACTGGTAAGCCCAGTGTCTGTATAATATGACTGGGTGCGGTATCATGCCATGTGCTTATGATGCGATATTCCATTATGGCAGCACTATAAAGTTTAGCATTTAGCCCACTGCTACAAGTAGATAAGTGGTGATATGACTGAAATATTGTTAAAAGCAAGGTAAAACCTAATAAATAAATACATTTACAAGTCACAGTACCATTTTGACCTTAGATTGTGTTAATGGGATGTAATACTGAGACTCCATTATGACACATGCTACGGAAGTTCATAGAAACTTCTTTTGGAGACCT
Source organism: Cyrtodaria siliqua (assembly GCA_037043455.1). Taxonomy (NCBI): domain Eukaryota; kingdom Metazoa; phylum Mollusca; class Bivalvia; order Adapedonta; family Hiatellidae; genus Cyrtodaria; species Cyrtodaria siliqua. The sequence continues at coordinate 22,043 of JAWPHD010021386.1, read as the reverse complement.
TCTTTGTATGCAGTTAATTAACATTTGTTGTGAATGATCCAAGCTGTCAAGCGCTGTGGTTATTATGCAGGCTGCAGTCTTCTATTGAATGTGAATTCCTTTTTTAGAACACTGCTGTTGTATCTACATAATCTAGCTAAAATTTTTATAAAGTAACAGCGTTTAAGGCCAAATGAAAAACTTACATGTATATGTGGTTCTGGTTACATTGGGAAAAAATTAGGGAAGGTAATATAGGTCGGTAAAAGGTGTTCTTTTTTTTTTATGGAGACTGATTTTTGAACCGAGAAAACAAGCCTAGACTGCAAGTAGGTCTTGCTAGTTACGGTGTTACTAGTGCCAGTGTTCATAAATGAACCTACTTTTCTAATGCTGTCAGAAATTCCTAAAACCTAGGAAGCCACCATGTCTGCATTGAGATCAACGTCATCAGATGGCTTTTCTACATTGTTTGTTTGTTTGTATGGTGTTTTACGTCATTTTCAACACGTAAGGTTATATAAAATTATGATGTCTATTTTTTGTGGTGGAAGCAGACCACACATGTTACAAGTCAAGCTTCCAGTAGGATACATAGTATTGATGATCGTACAAACAGCTGAAAACGTTTCTGAAATGAAATTAACTTGAATGGAATTGCATCCCTTTCTGAGTATGATGAGTCGTTCCACGTATCATACTTTTTACCAAAAAAAAGAGAGGAGTGGGGTGAGTGGATGTTAGTGAAATTTCACACTTTATGCACAGGGTATTTTTAAATTGTCCTTTCTGCTTTCACAGAGATGACAGAGTTCGTCGACAGGGTCATTTCCCAGTAAGTTGCTATTGACTCATCATCCTTATTTTTATCAACTTCTCAATATTTACAAATCATTAGACAGCGTTCCATAAAACCATATTCTCATAAATATTCCGAGAGACAAAAATCAATATAAAATGCCGCTAAATAACCGCGTGATTGTCTAACATTATCTTTCTACAAGAAGTTGAAAGTATGTCATTATTGGTTCTCCATTACTGCAGTGTTATGTTTAAAGAGGTGTCAGAGGGGGGCTACTCTTAATAACTTCCAGTTCGCCTGAGGTTTCGTTATTGATTTACTCGTCGCTAAATTCATTACGGCTGTTATTGAGAGCTTTAACCAATATGGTGGAGCTCAAGAGGAAATAATGGGAAGAGGCGATAGAAAAACATTTGGCATTTCAAAATCCAATAATTTAACACGGCTATTAAGTGGTATTGGTTCGTCTATGTTATCTGTGCTTATTAAGTTCAGAATTAAGTCTTAGACGCCTAAATAGGCATGCGTTATAAAAAGCTGCAGTCATGTTTTTATTATTGTTCTCTGGAACTTGATTTGAATTGAATTGTTGTTTAATGGCTCGTCAGCGCATTACTTGTGTTATGAGGAGGGGCTCCCAGTAAGAGAAATAGAGGGATTTACCCTTTTCTAATTGATAATATAGAGGATTGACTCTGGTACATTATTTCATTTCCCATGACTTTCTTTGAATCTTCTGGCTGCTTATAAGCAGGTTGGGGAGAGGATGGAACAAATATTTGTGCTCATCCTCCATTCACTCTGAAATAGTAAATTGACCAGTAGTATTACAGTCATATTCGTTAATCGCTTGTAAAGCCATCAAACTGGACTCATAAGCCTTGTTTGTTCTTTCAGCCTAATTTTGCTCAGTTTTGGAGAAATGAGAAATTATGAGAAAAATTGTAATCTGCATTGCTTTTAATCCTTCTTTGAGAATTTATCTCTGAATCATTTTAAGGGGTGACTCTCGAGTCCATTAGAAAGCGCTTCGGATTTATAAATTACTTTGTATCCTTTGCCGTAAACTGATGTCCCCTGTGGCATAGGACTGCTTTAAACGAAATGTATTTGTTTGTTTAAATGGTGTTTTATGCCATTTTTAACACATGTAAGATTATATATATGACGGTCGATTTTTCTGTGGTGGAGGCACACCACATACTTTTCCTGGGTAGAACCAGTAGTGTACACCTCCTGCCATCCGTAAGACTTGACACTTTAAACAAAATGTAAAAGACCAACCAATCAATTAATCTGAACTAATAACGTTTTGCTTAATTAACAGTTTTTTTCTCTGGATTGCTAGTTGTTTGCATGTTGCAAGTCATGACTGGCAGGCTGGCTATGTTATTTCAAACCACAGTATGAATGGGAATCTTAATATAAACCGCCCCTTGAGACCTTTCCATAGTATCATCAGGTATTCATTAATTACAAATCCTTTTGTGCTCGTTGTAGTAATCTTTTATGAAACCATTAATGCTTCTGTAAACAAAACTTAGCCGTTGCTTTAAACACCTTTTTTACAGCTGGATTTAATTAAATATTTATCTGTCTTTTTAAAATTTTGGTCAGAGGCTTTAAATAAATAATGAGAACGCTACGTAACATGCAATAATTTTCACCGTGGCTCCGCCAAACTTGTTCTGAAGTGTCGCAAGATGCTGGGGAATAACAATGTGGTTCTGAATTATTGATGACAAATCTTAACTTGTGTGCGATAATCTCCCAGGGAAATTATTCTGATAATTGCAAAATCTCCCGATGATCAATCCGCGATTACAAATCTATAGATCACTGGTCTGCAAGTAAATGTAACAGATAATAGATAGAGTATGACCTCTTACAGTTGTTTGATTTAAGCTCCGTGTTTGAATCAATCAACGAGATGAGACCATACTTGATTTGTTTTGTAGCATGTCCATTAGACCATACTTGATTTGTTTTGTAGCATGTCCATTTCACATCGAGATAAGACCATACTTGATTTGTTTTGTAGCATGTCCATTAGACCATTCTTGATTTGTTTTGTAGCTTGTCCATTTCACCTGTCTGCCATACTCTTAACTTCTGATAACTGGTATTAAGAGTACATCAATCATTCTGACGTGTTATTTCAAATTAAATTATTTAAATACCGTGCAAATACAAAGGAAGTGTCGGCAACCATGCTACAAGTTGTACGTATCATCTTGAAATTATCTTGCTACCATTTAGTTGTGGGTGGTGAAGCGAAATAAGAAAAAGTTGCCAGTCAGTCATCTGTTTAAACTATAATATGAACTATAAGCATTTTTGAAAAGGCACTGTTAAGCTAAACAAATTGTTTTCTTCTTGAATCTGGAAAGGGAGTCTTTGTGGATCAGTGGATATCATGGATACTTCTAGGACTGGTCGACCCAGTGTCGGTATAATGTGAGTTGGGTGTCATGTCATGTGTCTGTGGTGTGGAATTCCAGTGTGGCAACACTATAAACTAGACAAGTAGACACCATTGTGATATGACTGAAAGATCGTTAAAATTGACGTTAAAGGGACACACGGCAATCTTGAGTTTTAATAGTCTAAGATAATGTGTTGGTGGGCTGTTAAAAACATTTCAATTGGTCACTTTGTTTAGTGACCACAGAGCTGTCTGGATAAGAATGCCTTTCTTCTTTTGATTGAAAGGCTATAGTTTGAGTTTATTCCTTTGTTTAAGAAAATCGCTTGTATCGTGTGCTAACACAAAGATCTACAGACATGTATTATTTTGTATATGTTTCCCTTTTACTTTATGGCATTGATAAAACTTCACACAAAGCATCGATTTCAGGGAGCATCCATTGTCCTAAAGATATTCTTATTTTTGGCAATTCTTGGAAAACGGCCCTAACGTCTCCAAAAACGTCCAGAAGATGTGTATTTATATAGATATGCATTTTTTGTCAGTCTGAGAGTGATGCAAACTGGGTGATCCCAGGCCGATCATAAAAAATTGTTGGTTTGCTGTTTCCCTACCTACCCACCAAAAAGGGCCCTACCCAAAACTTTTTACAGCAATTCTTTAACAATTTTTTTTTTTTTACTGTTTTTAGTATATTTTTCTTTAATTTCTTATGTTTTTTTACTGTCTTTAGCAAAAAAAAAAAATCACCTACCTACCTACTCACTTATAAAATCCTGGGTCGGGAAACAGCAAACAAATATATTTTTAAGGATGGCCCCAGGTAATGGAGTCTGTGTTCAGGGCCTGTAAATGAGTCTCGTGAATTTTATATATGATCGTAAGACTAGAATGATCTCGGATGCCACTGTGTATCGTACATCATTGTCTTTCTTAACAAATATCGCTAAAACTGAATATTCAATTCAGGCCTAACAAAAAAATATGTGTGTTTCCGGTTTCCCGACCCACCCTACTTTTTCACCGCCGACCCTAAATATTTTTAGCAAAAAAAATAAATAAGGAAATATTACAATCAAACAACAAATATTTTTATTCAAATGATAATTTTATTAGCCAGAGTTGTTAAGCATCTAATCTGGATCCAAACTGTTTGCAAAGGTTATCAAGAAGTTGCCTTAGTACAAAAATGGCATAATATATGCGAACAATATATATAAAATAAATATCTAAAAAACAAACTTTTTCCTACCTACCTACCCTAACTTTTTGACAGGGTGAAACCAGAAACACACATGTTTTTTTTTTAGACCTCAACCATTGATGAGCTGTTATACAACAATTCAATTCAATTTACAGTTACAAACAAACCATTACAAACTTTGTCAGGCATGAGTTATAAGATGACCTGTAAAGTGCAACAAAAACCAGCCAATTTATTATCGTTCAAGGGTGTAGTGTAATTTACTTTGAAGGGTGCCAGTTCACCTAATTTGTCATTCACATCCATCAGGCCTATTCATCCATCTCATCCTCTGTTTCTGATTTCAAGGCTTTTTTCCACAAAATTGGGAAGATTTCATCAATTAATTAAATACGACTGTACTATGCTTTATTTATATTTTCATTCATTATTTATTAAAATTACTAAATTCTCAGTCAGAACTGACTTAGAGACAAACTTTTATGATTTTTAGCTCTACTGGCCAAGGGCCAGCAGAGCTTATGGGATGGCGAGTTGTCCGTCGTCCGTCCGTCCGTCCGTCGTCCGTCCGTTGTTAACTTTTGTCTTGTTACCACGATAGGGCCTTCATTTTTCATCCGATCTTTACCAAACTTTAACAGGTTGTTCAGGGCTCCAAGAAAATTAAAATTGGGGAATAGCCCAGGGCAAGTAGATTTCAAAAGTCCACTTGCCCTGACTGAAAAGTCACTTGCCCTGATTTTTTTAACTTGCCCCGAAATTATTATTACCAATGAATAGGTGCCGGTTCATTATTTTGTCGATATCAAATGTTTTTCTTTTTTTTTTACTTTGTTTTATTTAATTAATTAATAATACACATGTGATTAGAATCAAACTAGAAGGTTCTATTTTTCTTTTATATCCATTGCATCACATAACTAAAACAATATTGTTTTAGGATGAAAAGGATCGCGCCGCAAATCACGTCAAAAACCGTTCCAGGTCCCGCAAATTAAACCATCTAAAACAGGTGCGCGTTCCCGGTGTTATTTAGCAGCTTGCATTTGTGAATAAGCGTTCGTTGTTAAGCGTTTTTAAGATACAGACTTGCTATTTAGAAAAAGATTATACAGCAATTCATCGAAAAAAAGTATATTAAAACAAAATCTACGTTCAAACTGTTAATATTCGAGTGATCTTTCTTCTTCAGTCCAGCGTGACACATTTGCGTGAATATGAAAGCTGTAATGCGATTGGTTCAAATCATGTAATCAACCAATGAAATGCGCGCTTTCAAATTGATGAACTTTAATGAAGGGAGATAATTTTCAACAAATACACGCGATAAAACACAATTTCTGGTTGGATTTTTCATTGCCCCGAGATTTTTTTAGACTAGCCCGACGGGCAACCATTTTTGAAAGAGAGACTAGCCCGGATTCAGATTAGACTAGCCCCGGGCGTCGGGCTATCCTATTCTTGGAGCCCTGTTGTTAATATCAATGAAAGCTTGGACAAGTTCGAAAACCAGCCAGATCGGAATAATTTCACCAGAGTTATGGCCCTTGTTTTGCTGAAAAATGCCATATTAAGCCTTGTGAACACTCTAGCACCTTTATTTATTATTTGATCTTTACCAAACTTGCACAGTCTGTTAATATCAGTGAAAGCTCGAACAAGTTTGAAAACCAGCTAGATCGGACCATTAACAGCGGAGTTATTGCCCTTGATTTAGTTAAAAATGCTATATTTTGCCTCGTTAAGACTTTATTTTTTATCCGATCTTTACCAAACTTTATCAGATTGTTAATGTCAATAAAAGCTCGGTCAAGTTCGAAAACCAGACAAATCGGACCAGTAACAGCGGAGTTATGGCCCTTGATTTTGTTATAAAATGCTATAATTTGCCTCGTCTTACGCTAGGGCCTTCATTTTGCATCTGATCTTTGCCAAACTTTACCAGATTTTATGATTTTTTTTTTTATAATTTTTTTTTATTTATTTTTTTTTATTTGATTGATTCTTTTTTTTTTTACTTTTTTTTTTTTTTACTTTTTTTTTTAAAATTTGTTTTTGATTTTCTTTGATTTTTTTTTAGCTCTGTTGGACCAGTCGGACCAGTAACAGAGGAGTTATGGCTCTTGATTTAGTTAAAAATGCTATATTTTGCCTCTTTAATACGGTAGGGCCTTCATTTTTCATCTGATCTTCACCAAACTTTACCAGATTCTTTAGTTATGGCCCTTGATTTAGTTGATAAGCTGTATTTTGCCCAAAACTTTCAAAAAACCGTAAATGGCAGTCTCTCGCTTCATTGATGTTATAAGAGCCATGTTAGCCAGTAGAGCGTCCACGGGCCCTCTTGGGCCTCTTGTTCTCAAATTCTGAGAGTCTTCTGCTTTCTGACTGGGAAAGTCTTCTGCCACAGTCGGGGGAAAACAGTAACATTTTCAGCTGGAAAGAGGCCCTTTACATGCCTATGGGCCCTTTACATACCTCTGTTTCTTCTTTTTCCTTTCAGTATATATTTTTGCATAAATTCCATCATTTATTGCTCCTGTCATCATATACAATTGTAAGAGGATATTAGGGTTGTTGCAATCCAATTAATATTCTAAGGGAAGAAACAGATTTCGATTGTTCATTCATTGTACAGGAATTTGAACGACTAATTATGATGAACTGAATCAACAAACTTCTTTCTGACTTTTTTTTGCATTAAGACAAAGCTTTTCCTAATTATAGAATGATATATGTGAGAGCAGCGATCCATCTACAAAATGTTTTTGTTGAGAAATCGTTTTAAAAATTGCATATATACTGTTGGTTGTCCCTTATTGTTGGTTGTTCCTTGTTATGGGTTTGGTTCACAACTGGTTTGTACTGTTTGTTTCAGTTTGTTTGAATAGTGTTTAACGTCATTTTAAGCACATGTTAGGCCATATATGATAGTGCTTTTTTTTTGTGGTAGAGGCAGACCACTCCATTTTTCCTGGGTAGAACAACTACTGTATACCTCTCTCCATCAGTAAGAATAGACACCGTCTCACTTGACAAGGCGAGCTCCCAGTGGGATTCGGACCTGCAGCGGTGAGAGGCGAGAAAGTTTTAAACGCAGTGTGTATACTATCCTGGACACGGAAGCACCACTGTTGGTATGAGGCTGTGTACAGTAACATGGTTTACCTACCATCCAGAAACCTTTTTTGTTGTTGTTGATTTGTGTCATGACTGGTTGATTGCAAAGAACTAGGATCATGGTTGAGAGGGGTTGAGGGTGAGAAACCTATCAGTTGAACGGGGGCTTTAAAGTCTTAGCAGGTGAATGGGTACTGTAGGGAACCTATATGTGATGGGGAGAGGTGGGGAATTTATACTTTGAGAGCAGTAGGGGTGAAAAAATCTTACCAGTTGAGAGGGAGCTGAAAACCAGTTAGTTGAGAGGAGGTTGGGAACCTATTAGTTGAGAGAGTCTGGGGAACCTGTCAGTTGAGGGGATGGGAAACCTATCAGTTGAGAGGTGGCGGGAAAATCTATCAGTTGAGAGGGAGCTGAAAACCTTTTAGTTGAGTGACTGAGAAATTAGTTGAAAGGGTCCGGGGAACCTATCAGTTGAGAGGCCGTTGGGAACCAAGTAGCTGAGAGTGGGTGGGAAAACCTAACCATTGAGATGGGGCTGAGAACCTTTTAGTTGAGAGAGGGTGGGAAACCTATCACTTGCACTGATATTGAATTTACCATTTTGAAAACATCAGTGAAATTCATCTACCTCTGGCCTACCTGTATGTAGTGATTTAGCACCTCAGTGAACCCCTGGAAGATCTATTAAATAACAAAACTATATGTTAGTTGCAGTTAGAACATTCCAAAATTAACATTCAATCATTGTTTAGCTACTGAACTACATACATTAATTATATTTATACCACATGCTTCTCCCCTTTCTTTTTTAGCTCGACTGATCAGAGATCAGCAGAGCTTATGCCATGGTGCGGCTTCCGTCTGTCCGTCCGTCTGTCCGTAAACTTTTTTTGTAGCGACTACTCCTCTGAAACTACTGAATGGATTTTCATGAAACTTTACAGAAATGTTGCCCATGAAGTCTAGTTGATCCTAGCAAAAATTCATGTTGATGTGAAATCCAAGATGTCCGCCAAATCTAAAAATAGGTTTTTAAAAAACAAGTTTGTAGCGACTACTTCTTGAAAACTCTAAGTGATATTGATATGGGACTTTTTCTAAAATGATCAGCATGACATGATGTTGGTCCTTGTCGAAAATCATTTTGATTCGACGTTAAACATGGCTGCCAGCGGCCATCTTTGTTTACATAGAGTTATATAATGAAAACTTGTAGCGACTACTCCTCTGAAACTACTTGATGGATTTTCATGAAACTTCACAGGAATGTTGCTTTTGATGTCTAATTGATCCTAGCAAAATTTCAGGTCGGCCTGAAATTCAAGATGGCCGCCACGACTAAAAATAAATTTTCAAAATACAAGTTTGTAGCGACTACTTCTTGAAAACTATAAGTGATATTGATATGGGACTTTTTCTAAAATGATCAGCATGACATGATGTTGGTCCTTGTCAAAAATCGTTTTGATTCGACGTTAAACATGGCTGCCAGCGGCTATCTTTGTTTACATAGAGTTATATAGTAAAAACTTGTAGTGACTACTCCTCTGAAACTACTTGGCGGATTTTCATGAAACTTTACAGGAATGTTGCTGTTAATGTTTAATTAATCCCAGCAAAATTTCAGATCGGCCAGAAATTCAAGATGGCCGCCACAGCTAAAAATAGATTTTTAAAAAATATGTTTGTAGCAACTACTTCTTGAAAACTATAAGTGATATTGATATGGGACTTTTTCTAAAATGATCAGCATGACATGATGGTTATCCGAGTCGAACATTATTTTGATTCGACGTTTAACATGGCTGCCAGTGGCCATCTTTGTTTACATAGAGTTATATAATGAAAAGTTGTAGCGACTACTCCTCTGAAACTACTTGACGGATTTTCATGAAACTTCACAGGAATGTTGCTCTTGATGTCTAATTGATCCTAGCAAAAGTTCAGGTCGGCCGGAAATTCAAGATGGCCGCCATGGCTAAAAATAGATTTTCATATACAAGTTTGTAGCGACTACTTTTTGAAAACTATTAAGTGATATTGATATGGGACTTTTTCTAAAATGATCAGCATGACATGATGTTGGTCCTTGTCAAAAATCGTTTTGATTCGATGTTAAACATGGCTGTTAGCGGCCATCTTTGTTTACATAGAGTTATATAATGAAAACTTGTAGCGACTACTCCTCTGAAACTACTTGACGGATTTTCATGAAACTTCACAGGAATGTTGCTCTTGATGTCTAATTGATCCTAGCAAAATTTGAGGTCGGCCGGAAATTCAAGATGGCCGCCACGGCTAAAAATACATTTTCAAAAAACTAGTTTGTAGCGACTACTTCCTGAAATCAAAATCAATCAGTAGAGCTTCAAGGTCATTGACCTCTTGTTTGATTTACATATATAGTTTATCATCCCTTATTTGAAAATAGTTTTATCTTTATATATTTACATTTATTTTTAATTACTGCTTCATTTCTTCATCTTTCATCAGTTTGTACGCACAATATGACCTATTTATGTGTCGACGTGCTGTAAAAGACGAATTCATCCATTCACCCCTTTCAGTGTTAGTGGAATTATTTGGTTGATGATCTAGAAAATAATGAAGTGTTAATACTCAGTGTTGTCAATAACAACCGATTGCCGATAGAAGTCATCGGTTGAAATCGTCTTCGCATCGGTTGGAATCACGGAAGCAAAAAAAAAAAAAAAAAAAAAAAAGATCGAAATAGCAGAGGAAGATTTTACGTACGCACCGGCGTTTGTTTACATTGCGTGTTTCCCGCTCTATTTATTCATCGTAATGGAGTAGTATAATGAGTTAGGAACCAGCTTAAATCACGTGTACTCGGTAAAACGGTAGCGATAATACAAAACTTTTTATTGGCTGGGAAATGAATATTAACCAATAGACTTTCGCGTTGCATACGGGACTTCGCAGATTTCTGAAAAATGATCTGAAAGTGAAAGTACGTGAACAGCTGTTGAAATGGAGAAAAAACGCAAAAATGAATCGTCTTTGATGCACTTTGGGTTTACCCGCCAATCTGGTAAGTGAAAGCTATATGATACAATAAATCAGTATTACAAGTTTTACATTAAAGGGTAAACTCTAGTCAAATTCTTATCATGTATTATATATGTTTATAAATGTATTTCTTACAATTGCTATGCTTATTGCCATTGCTATGCTCTTATTTCCCTAGTCTAAAATTAATTTTGAATGGTAAAGAAATAAAAATAAGAATTGATCATCAAGGTGTTGTTTTTTACTGCCAAATTTCAATTTAAAATCAATTTGAATTGGAAAAAAAATCACTTTTGCTAATAAAATGTTGACCTGTTTGGCAATCAAAAATGACTAAAAGTAGCACAGAAATGACTGAAAATAGCCTCTCAGAATGAGTATTATTCAGGAGCCCTGGACCCACAAGGGGGCTCAGACCGCCCCCTTGACCCCTGGTCTATCCCTTCATTTTATCCTTCTATCCCCTAGTCAAAAAGATAATGAAAACCCTGAATACTTGTTTTATCTACCTCCAAGTGGCAGGGGCATACATTGTATAGTTGCCCCACCTACCGTCCATTAAATTGTTCGTTTGTCCATCTTAAGCAATCATGTCTCAGTCATAAATTTAAATTAACTTTAAAACTATAAGGAATTCGACAGTGCGCCATTGCAAAATACCCACGTTTTCTTCACACAGGTCTATTGCCCTTTAACCCTGTATCCATTTTACATGTAATTGTTTTGATCGTTCTTTGATACTCAGGTCAGAAATAGTATTATTTATGCTTTTCTGTATCTGTAAATGAATAAAAAAATGTTTAGGGTATCTGAACTTTTGACTCCAGTATCCCAGAGTCCCATGGTGACCCTGGAGCAAATTATACTGATATTCCCAAAATCATTACATTTTATTGAGAAAGAAAAATAGATATTTGACCAAATTTACCTCTCTCCCACCACCCCCACCCCAATCCTAACCCCCTACACACACCCAGGCCCACAGTATATACACTGTAATCCCTCATCAAAATGTTTATTTGAGACATAATTTAAAAAAAAAAAAAAACCTGTTACCCTCCACCCACCACCCCCTCCAACCCCAACCCCAGGGAAGACGTCCGAGTTTTAAATAATAAATCATTTAACATGTTGTGTTTAACTCTTTCATAGACAACTATTATATCAATTAAATACCAATTAATGTGCAAAAATATGGAAAACTGACTGTAATGGAATTTTTAGTGTATTGGACCTTTTTCTTTCCGCCCACCCAGATTCAGATTATATTGAAGGTCCAGTAAGTGTAATGAGCATGTTAAAGAACCATAGGAATCAGATTCAGATTATATTGAAGGTCCAGTAAGTGTAATGAGCATGTTAAAGAACCATAGGAATCAGATTCAGATTATATAGAAGGTCCAGTAAGTGTAATGAGCATGTTAAAGAACCATAGGAATCTATTCTTTAGTAAGAGTAGGACATGTTCTGGGATTTCTGTGTATCATTCTCCACTCTTTGGGTTGCTCTTTGTAACCTATAATGAGTTGATGAGCCATTAAACAACATTCTATTCATACACTTTGTTCTCTTTACCAGGTAGTACCCATTCCCTCTGGTTAATAGTTCTAACCCTTAACCTGCTAAGCACGACTATAATAGCCTTTGCATCCATTGTAAATCCAGATCAGCCTGCGAGTAACTCACATGTTCCGGGTTTACATTGTCTGGCTGCTGATCAGTCATTTCCCCAAAACACCTACCCCTTTGTCACATAAAAGGAATGGTCTTAATTTAAAAAAAAAGAACAGTCCATTATATATATATCATTATATATATATATATCGGGTTAAGGGCTAACAAGTGAATGGGTTATATAGTGCGGTAAAGGCTTAGTGATGGAGCGCCTGCTTTACATGCGAAAAAATGATACCAGTAGCTGCCTTGGTTGACGTTCAGGATATAAAAGGTAGTGACAGGACTAATTGGCCAGGTGTCAGTATAATGTGACTGGGTGAGGTATCAAGTCATGGGTCGATGGCGTGGTATTTCAGAGTGTCAGCACAATTAAGTTGAGCATTGAACTCAGTACTACAAAAAGACACCATGGTGATATGACTGAAAGATTGATAAAAGCGACATGCATACATACATATACTCAACAAAAATAGAAACGTCCCTCTTTTAAGCTGTGATTTCCGTAGGGTTGACTTTGTTACACTTTGTACACCAATCTAGATACAATTTCATCATTTTATACTTATCACTCAATCATTCTGATCAATATTAATAATCATCAAAAACCAAAGTTTGTTTGTTGCTGTTAAAACATGTTTTATTCAAATTGCGAATATTATAAAGGGAGGTAATCTGAAAATATTCGTTCTTGAAAGCTGAATGGCGCAAAAATGAGAGAAAAGATCAGCGTCTTTTCTCTGTTTTTGTGGTGATGAGGTCATTCTCTGTTTATTTCAATATAATAAAACTGTGTTAACTCAAAGTTTTAACCACAAGACCCGGAAATGCTGTTTAAACCAAATCAAGGGGAATAAGTTTTCCCACAAGTTTGATACAAAGAAAATTGTTTTCATGACAGTGCTGGCCTTTAACAAAGGTATTGGCATATAAGATTAAATAAAATATAATTTCATTGTGTCTAAATATATGGTTATATTTTTGCTCAGTATATAAACTGAACCAAACAGCTAACGCACCAGTGGACAATACCTTTCATATCTCATTAATAATCAATAAATCAAAACAGATTTCATTCTGAACGAGACAAATATCTTGTCAATAACGACTAAATTAAAAAAAAATCGTTCAAATCACCTGTCTCCCAATGGTACCAGTCGGCATATAATTTCATAAATTAAAGGTATTGTCTACTGGTGCGTTAATAGCTGTTTGGTTCAGTATATTATACTATTTCATAATTTCTATTTTATTTACCTAAATAATTTTTTTATAATCAAGAAATTTATTATCAAAAAAAATATTGAGCGATTTTATGCCTTTATAAATATGCCACTTCGCGTTGTTACTTGTCATTTTTAATACGTCAGCAAAGAAACGTAATAACCATAGTTCTACAGTTAACACCAATAAACATGGCTGTTTGTTCATTTATTGATACAGGAGTTCCAGTTTGAAAGCCGGCTTTAGGGTATAATCAATAAAATTTCTGGGGAACATTGTAAATTTAGTTTCTATTTCTTTATGACCCTCTAGATGCTAGTAAATTTCATCTTGTATGATTACGTACTACATTAGATGGTTATTTCAATTTTGCCATATAAGGAAGTGCAGAACTTGAGCGATATCAAGTCTGTCTAAAAATAGAAATGTTTGTCCAATGCGTTTAACAATATTTGCTTTTAATTGAATTGAATTGGGTTTTAAGGCACACCAACACATGAAAGGTTATATGGCGCCTAACAGGAATGAACTTGCCAGGCTCATCCTCCATGTACATCGAGTTCTTACCTGCAGAACTGCAGAGTTGCTGCAAATTCTATTGAAGCCACACTATTTACGATGGAGGCACGTTTCCACGTTTGTATAGGCGTTGTCATGATAAAGACCTTGAATGAGCATGATAAAAATGACAAAATGAATATGAATGTTGGGTGTATATAGGAGTGAGCTTGTCGGTCCGTCCGTCGGTCTGTTGGTTTCCGGACGATAACTCATGAAAGGGTTGATGGATTTAAATAATAATATAACACCATAAAGTACAAGTCAAGTTCGACTTTGGTTACAAACCACCAATTTTTGACGGAGTTATGGCCCCTTTTCAACTTAGAATTTGCCCAAAAATAGGGATCCGGACGTTAACTCATGAAAGGGTCGATGGATTTAAATAATATTTGGTACACAGGTATAATACCATAAAATACACGTCAAGTTCGACTTTGGTTACAAACCACCAATTTTTGACGGAGTTATGGCCCCTTTTCAACTTAGGATTTGCCCAAAAAACGTTGTCCGGACGATAACTCATGAAAGGGTTGACGGATTTAAATAATTTTTGGTACACGGGTTTAAGACCATAAAATACAGGTCAAGTTCGACTTTGGTTACAAACCACCAATTTTTTACGGAGTTATGGCCCCTTTTCAACATAGAATTTGCCCAAAAAACGGTGTCCGGACGATAACTCATGAAAGGGTCGATGGATTTAAATAATATTGGGTACACGGGTATAACATCATAAAATACAAGTCAAGTTCGACTTTGTTACAAACTACCAATTTTTGATGGAGTTATGGCCCCTTTTCAACTTAGAATTTGCCCAAAATACGGGATCCGGACGATAACTCATGAAAGGGTCGATGGATTTAAATAATATTTGGTACACGGGTATAACACCATAAAATACAAGTCAAGTTCGACTTTGTTACAAACTACCAATTTTTGATGGAGTTATGGCCCCTTTTCAACTTAGAATTTGCCCAAAATACGGGATCCGGACGATAACTCATGAAAGGGTCGATGGATTTAAATAATATTTGGTACACGGGTATAACACCATAAAATACAAGTCAAGTTCGACTTTGGGTACAAACCACCAATTTCTGATGGAGTTATGGCCCCTTTTCAACTTAGAATTTGCCAAAAAAATGCTTAGAGTCAACTCTGAGGAACCTGCTAATTTGGGTTTGTATTAAATTTAAACAATTTATAATGCATCCTCTTCATGACCATGTCTCTTTTTATTACACTTATACATCTTTGACTTGAACGGTGTAACACGCACATTTTTGTTAGTCTTCTTCCCTGATCACTAACAATATTGAAAACTCTCTCCTCTCCTCTCCTGTCCTCTCTCTCTCTCTCTCTCTCTCTCTTTTTTTCCCCTGTTTATTTCATATTTTGTAGTTTAAATAATTTGTTTGCCATTGTCTAAATTGTATGAATATTTTGTAGCGGGAGGGCCGGATTTCTAATGTTGTGATAACTTGTGGCCCGACCCCATTTCCATGTACATTTATTGGAAATAAATATGTTTAAACTAGACCATTGTTTTCTTGTGGTTGCCATGTTTATGTGACAAGGCGGTATTGTGGGGGTATTAATCACTTTCAGTGATAATTCTAGTTGTATTTTTTTTTATATATATAATTTGAGCTGCAGATCACGGTAAAAAACCGAACCGGGTCGCGCAAATTAAACTATCCAAAACAGGTGCGCGTTCGCGGTGTTATTTTAGCAGCTTGCAGTTGTGAATAAGTGTTTGTTGTAAAGCATTCTTATGACACAGATTTACTATTAATGAACTAAAAATAGAAAAAGAATATAATTTATACAACAATTCATCGAAAAATAAGAATATGAAACAATATCGCTGTTTAAACTGTTGATCTTTCTTCTTCAGTTCAACGTGACAAATTTACATGACCTTTCAATGTCCATATGAAAGCTGTAATGGGATTGGTTCAAATCTAGTAATCATCCAATGAAATGCGCACTTATAAATCAATTTTTTATCAAGGGAGAAAACTTTCTATTTATAAACAAATATGGCTTCAAATTACAAGCGATAAAAACATGATTTCTGATTGGATTTTAGTTTTAAAAATGGCCGGACACTCGGACAGTGTGAAGGGAAATTTACAAGAGTTAAAATGAGATTTCTAATAGGATTTTAGTTTTAAAAATGGCCGGACACTTGGACTGACTTACAGGAATTTTCTGCCGGACATTTCAAAAATGTGCTGGTCATGTCCGACTAACCGACGGTTTTCGCGGAGACTGATCCTGCCCCTCTGAATGTGACAGTGTGTTTGTGAGATTGCAGTGGCTGTATTCTACCCCGGCAACCACACAGGGGATATTTGCTTTTCATTTAATAGATAGGGAACAGTCCTTTGGTTTGGAATTGGTCTATATGGGTTTTCCATGTAGGTACAAACATGGCAGGTCAATTTTCCTATTGAAAACAAATGTTGCGGAACACCAATTTTCATTGTTCAGGATTCAAACCCGCAGTGGTAAGAAGGTTCACATTGCAACATTGTTAACCCCTCGACCACTGAGGTGCTAGCCATTTATCCAGCCATTCAATCACTCATTCAGCAAATCATCGTGAATGCAACCTTCCCTTCCGCCTCCAATCCGCTTGCCCACCCTTCATCGCACTTCCCCAAGTTATGGGATAAAAAAAATGCTTAAATAAATAAATGTGTCATGACAATAAAAGAAATCCATTTGGTGGACGAGGAAATATCCCGTGGCTTCTCGCTCGCAGAACTATATCCTGGTTATTAGAAAATCAATTAAAGATGAGCACGATGAAAGCCTGCTATTACAAAATAACTATATCTTTATCAATAAAATCAATTGAGGTGAAATTGTTGTTATTTAATTTACAACATCTCCCGCATCTTTCTCCGCACCTTTCTCCGCAATAGAGCCGCAATTAATATTCTCCACAATAATTGTCACATTGATTTTTGCGATGATTTAAGTCAGGTATGTGGCAATATTTGCAGCCTCCATGCGGGGCCATTGATTGTCGCCTGCACCGGGGCCATTGATTGTCGCCTGCACCGTATTGCAGAATGATTTAATAGAGATATCCAATAAAACCCACCATTGAACCCCTTTCTTCTGATTAATCACATCTAATGATTTTACCTGCAATCAAGTTTGGTTTGATGAATAATTAAAATGTTATTAGATCAACGTAAGATTTGATCATCTGTGAAGAGCATTATTAGATAATGCGATTTTTATAAAGAGATAAAAATGACGTTTATGTAAACATGCATTTATGAGGAAAAAAAGACAAAAAGATATATTCCTTTGACTAAGACTTGACTTGCCTTAATGTTTTGTCTTTTGTCTTTACTTACCTTGCTCTAGCTGGCTGTCTGTGTCTGTCTGTGTCTGTCTGTATGTGTGCCTGTATGTGTGTCTGTCTGTGCTATGTCTGTGCTATGTCTGTGCTATATCTGTGTCTCTGTGTGTGTGTGTGTGTGTGTATGCATGCGTGTGCATGTCGGTCGGTCGGTCGGTTGGTCGGTCGGTTCGTGTGTCTGTCTCATACCAAATAAAAAAATTGGTTTGGTTCAGGTAACCCGACCGACCCTATTTTAAGGGGCCGACCCTAAAACTTTTTATGCAAAAATTAAAAAAAAAAAAAAAAAAAAATCTTTGTTCTGAACAATGATTTATCACATAGCTTATATCATGGAAGTGGAACATAACACCATTCTATATTTTCTGTAATCCATTGGGCACTGGTGGTATATGCAAATTATCACCAAATTACACAGCAAAAGTGGAAAATATTTAGGTAAGCCATATGGTTTCAGTGATTTTTTTGGTAGGTTTTACTACCGAATATCGGAACTAATTTCCCAATTTGCTGCATATTTTCCCAATTAGAATGATACACAAATTTGAAATAGTCAATTTACTCTTAAAGTATAGGGAAAAGTGCTTTCCGTAAGCGTATTTAATTGTAATTTCCGCGAAAACCTATATCGTCGTACAACCAGGTTGGGGTAAAAGCCCTCGATAAAAATAATCATTGTGCTGAATAGCTAGTTCATTATCTAGAACATTCGCCGCTTTAACCCCTCTGCACAACAACCTTGTAGTCGCGCGCGCACCTGCTATCCATGCTTTAAATTAGCATTATAGTATTATACGAAACAACGACGAAAGGCGGTTTTAACCAAGATTTTCTTCGATATCAACAAACTCCATCATGTCATCACATAATTCAAAATATTATGTAAAAAAAGCAGGACGCAAAGGGCTTGCAGAGCATAAGCTCTTTGTTTAAAAAGCTGAGCGGGAGTCCGATTCCGACGGGTGGTGATGAACCCGACAAATGTGACTCTGACAAAACAGATTTTGTCAGAAATATCGCAGGTACTGAAATTTCCAACCTACGAGTGACAAAATGACTGAATTACAATAATAACATATTATGAGCAATAAATGCCTTCAAAGTACTTTGTTTCATGTAGACAATACTTATTATTGAATTCAGAAAATTTCCCAATTTTGTAAAACGCTGCTAAATTTTCCCAACTGAAAAGGTAGAGGTTCCTTTGAAAAAAGGTAAAAAAAAACTGGATTTGCCTGGAATGTCATATGATACATTCAGAGTTTAACATTTCCTTCCAGGTAAACAAAGTGATGGTAATTAACTATTAAACAAATTAGTAAAATGCATGTAAACAAGGGTCTTCTGGTTTCAAGTGTCCTATTATTTGTAACAGGAATGCCTAATTTAACTGGGGCGGTTTTATATTGAGGTAACTGATGACAACATCACAGAGAAACATTGTATCTTCACTTGTATGGGGTTTATGAGATAAATAGAATCTTACACTCACAATACATGTATCTTACTCAAAAAAAAAAGAAGAAGAAAAAAGAAAGAAAATGCCTACCAACCTACCCTATGTTTTTAGAGCATGCAATAGGAAACACACCTAATTTTTTTTTTGCCTTAGTAATTTTATGTAACACATAATAAACATTTACTCATAAGAAGTCAAGCTCAAATGGATTACTTTAAGTTAGCAACATAAAACAATCATGTGAACATATACATGTGTTAGAACTTTCTCTGCAGAACATGGTTCTAATATTGATGTTCTTCTTTAACATTTCTTCTTCAACATTCTAAACATAACTTGATAGATGTAATCTTATGGAAAGATGAAAGGCCAAGAAACAAAATTGCTGAAAATTGGTAAAATCGAAAAATGAAAAAAAAATAAAATGGAAGTCGCCAATAAACGTTGTTTGTTTGAAAGCATTTTACGTAATTTTTAACACATTTCAGGCCATATATCAAATTTGTTTAGTGGTAGAGGCTATAACCACCTCATTTTCTTTGGTTCGTCAATAATGAGTATGAAACACGATGATTATGAAACACGAGTATGTGTCACTACTGGAATACACAC
This sequence comes from Cyrtodaria siliqua, assembly GCA_037043455.1. Classification (NCBI taxonomy): domain Eukaryota; kingdom Metazoa; phylum Mollusca; class Bivalvia; order Adapedonta; family Hiatellidae; genus Cyrtodaria; species Cyrtodaria siliqua. The sequence continues at coordinate 2,565 of JAWPHD010021386.1, read as the reverse complement.
GATTGTCAACATAAAACCCACTCCACAATGTGCCTTATTGGCCGATGGAATCGCTCGCAGCAGTTCAGCACATAAAGAAACAATTATACTAGCCAATGAGTGCAACGCTTTAACACATATTGATTTGTGATATCACTGTGCAAAATCAAAAATTACCAACATACATGTAAAGGTGATAATTGTCTGTTTATTTCACTCAGATTAAGAAATTGAATGTTTTTTTTAATCACTCTTCGTCCGTCGTCCGTCATCCGTTCGTTAACATTTGCTTCAAACGACTTCTCCTCATAAATCGCTTGGCCAAATTTGACCAAACTTCAAGTGAATGATCCTTAGATGAATTTTTTAGATTTGTTAAAATTAGGTCAGCGTGACATCCAAGATGGCCACCATTACCATATATTGGTCAAAATCTAAAAAAATATTCTTCTCAAGATGGCCAACGCCAAGACTCAAATTTGTTCAAAATGAAACCCGGGTCAAAAAATGACCTGTGCCCTGGGATCCCAAATTTGTATACAATATTTTGCAGGTTTTTCATAGACTTATATTAGAAAAAAACTTTAACATTTTCTTTTCTGAAACCACAAGGGCACAGAGCTTTCATGTATTACAGTAGCATCTGCTTATTGTCCCTCTACTAAGTTTGTTCATATGGTGACCTTGGGGTTTAATTTGGCCCATTCCAGGGGGTCACAGTTTTAACATAAACTACATACGAAAAAAAAAAAAAAATCTCTGAAAACTGCAAGAGCCATATGTTTAATATTTTGCATTTGCTATAAGCTTATGGTACTCTACCCAGTTTGTTCAAATGGTGATCCTGATTTCAAATGTGGCCCTGCCCCGGGGATCACAGTTACATAGGACTTGTATAGGATTTTTTTCAAAATCTTCTCTTCTCTGAAACTACAAAAGCCAGAGGTTTAATATTTTGCCATTTACTATAAGATTATGGTCCTTTACCATGTTTTTTCAAATGATAACCCTGGGGTCACATTTGGCCCCGCCACGGGGGTCACAGTTTATACATAGGCTTGTAAGGGAAAAGCTTAAAAAAATCTTCTTCTCTGGAACTGCAAGAACCAATAAATTATATTACTAAATTAATATTTTGCATTTGCTATAAGCTTATGGTCCTCTACCAAGTTTGTTAAAATTGGGACCCATGGGTGTCAAAATTTGGCCCCTGCCCCTGGTGTCACAGTTTTAAATAGACTTAATTATATATTAGAAAAAAATTTGAAAAATTTGACTGCAAGAGGTTTAATATTTTGCCATTTACTGTTGTCTTGTTGTCCTTTACCATGTTTGTTCATATTCGCTTACTGTAGTCTTTTGGTCCTTTACCAGTTAATTCAAATGGCGACCTTGTTTCACATTTGCCCCCGTCCCAGTGGTCACATGTTTACATAGGACCTTAATAGGAAAAATCTTCTTTTCTGAAACCCACAAGGGCACACAGCTCTCATATATACATGTAGCCCAGGGTCGCATTTGCCGTGCCCCAGGTGTTACACTCTAGGACTTCATTTTGTATTTGTATTTGATCCTTTACCAAATGGTGTCAGTGTCTCTATATGAATGATCTTAACACAACAGAGACCCACATTTCTTACAATCTTAACCAAACTTGCACAAGTTGTATATGACCATAATATTTTGAAGAAGTGTGATAATGTGCCAGTACTCAGGTGTTGATTTAGGCCCGCTTGGCCCTCTTGTTTGATTGACTTACTGAGGAATTTTGTTTGTAAAAATTAAAATATAGCACATGTGTAAAATCGAAAGAGACCTTAATCTCGAAGCCAAATGGCTTTAGATTATTAATTAACTGTGAATTGGAACTACTCATTGTCACATAAAAATTATAAATTTCTATTTAAATTAATGTATTGTGATCAGGTTTTCATTTTATTTTTTGAAGTTACATAGAAAACTCGTGCATATTTAGAAAGCATTTAATAATCTTCAACTATGGGAAAACACTCTCCGCAATCTGAAAACGAAGGAAATTAAATAATTATGAGACATAAATTATATATGATTTGCTTTGACAATAAATGTTAAAAAGGTTAGATTTATATTACACATAACGGTTTTATGTACTTTTCAATATGTCTGCATATTAAATGCCTCCCTGGCGCAACCTGTACTTTTGAAAAGGTTTACGAAATCGTAATCACTGTAAAAAAACTGGTGGGTGGGGTAATGCAAAAAAATCAAATTCAAGGTATACATGTAGCAATTAACATAATTCATTATCTATAATTTAATTCCATTATTGAGAAGAAAAAAGAAGGAAAAAAAAACACCTACCTAACCTATTTTTTTTTGCCAGTGTTACCTGAACCCACACCTATTACTTTTTTTGGCCTCCATGTGTGCTGGAAAATATTGATCACAAATCACAAATAAATATAATTATTATATAAAACACAGCTTGAAACAACAGATGTTAATCAGACGTTATATTTACATGTACATGTAGTTTAATAAGCTGTATGCCTTCCTGCGAAAACAATAAACGTAATAAACTTAGCAGGTAACAAATTATCCAGAAGT